>JAMJFZ010003163.1:902500-1105000 GCA_026225945.1 Cricetomys ansorgei
GGAAGTTTCTATACCCTTCCTCCTGCTTCCTGTACTTGTCTCTTCATAGACTGGTAACAAGTAGTTTGCAAGTCACCTGGGGATGCAGACCAGGAGCGGCCAGGTCAGGAGGGCAACCGAGGCAGGTTCAGGCCCTAGCACACCTCTTCCGACACTGGGGAAATAATTGACCCCTTCCCAAGCTCCACTTCCAGTTTGTAAAATGAGGGTTTAGCAGTGAGGATTTAAATATAGAGGGTATATTTGGCCCACATGATGCCAGGGTCTGGAGACACACTCAGCAAATTTCAGCTGCTCACTCTCATCCTGTCCGGGTGACATCCACGTCACAGGCAGACCTAGTGCCTGGCTTGGGCATCTGGGCTATGATCACAGGCTTCAGGCAACCAAGAACAAGACAGACAGTGGGTATTAGGAATTCGTTTCCACACACCCACTTGGTGATACACTGGCCAGAGCCACATCTGAAGAGGAACAATCTATGACAGGACTGTTATCTGGAGGCCCACTGAGAACAGAAGAATAACATCCATTGCCTAGTACCACAGGGAAAAATCCCAAGACAATTTATCACCACTGTAAGAAATATCAAGTGAGTCTTTTCTATCAAAGACTACAAAACTCGTGTTCAGAGCTGGGCATAGTGACTTAATCCAAGGACTGGGAGGCAGAGGCAAGAGGATCTCAGTGACTTTGAGGCCAGCCTGGTCTACATATTGAGTGCCAGGATAGCCAGAGCTACATTACATAGTGAGACCCTGTCTCAAAACACAACAAAAACTAAACTTGTGTTTAGGAAAAGGAATTAAAACCTTTTTATCTCTCTCGCTTCGTAAGACTTTTTATGCAAATATTTTATCCTTCCCCAGCCAATAAAAACTTTGTTTACACAAAGGCCCACCGCTCTGTTTTAAGAATCTGATGGCCTGGAGCAGTGACCCCCTTCCCCTTCCTCCATTTCCTGTGCACCAATTTTTTTCAGCCTAGCCAACTGAATCAAACTGTGGGGTCAGACCCCAACCAATGAGGAAAAGACACAGCCACCACATGAGTGAGAATAAAAACCAGATGCACTTCCTGTCTCCGTGTGTTTGCTCTTCCCCCAAGCACACCCTCCTGACCTAGAGTTTGTCTTGTCCAGACACTCCAGTTGGAATTGATGCTCTCTTTCTTTGTGACCTCAAACTTACTTCTAACACCATTACAAAGCCACGATCACTGCCACTTTGCAAGATGCCTGAGGCTGGACCCTTTTCATAAAATTGGCGATGCTTCCTAACGAAATGTCCTTGAAGCCACTTTGCAAAAGAAGAAAGCAAAGTTTGGTCTGGCTAAGTAAGACACATCCTTCTAGCGACCCGACGATGGGTTCTTTCCAGAGCGGAGTGCCCAACTATCCTGATTTTTCCAGAGACCCAAAGATTTTGTAGCATGTGAGATTATAATTTTGCAAAGGGGACAGTCTTTAACAAAGGGGATGTCTCAGCCACCTTGGTTCTTCCGCAGGTCTGCAGAAGGGAGTGATCAGGGGCTCAGAGGAACTCTCCCTTTCTCATCCTGCCCAGGAAAACTGAGACACTCCACAAGCGCGAGGCCAGAGACACCCTGCAACACGCAATAGAGATAAGCAGATAAACAGGCACCTGGGAACAGAAAGGGCTCCAGAGCCTGAGACAGCCCTGCCTTGAGGCTTGTTTAGGAATAAACACAGTAGAGAACTTTTTCTTGCTTGCTTCTCCCCCCACCCCCTCACTTTAATTCAAACAAGAAATCATCAATGGCCACACCGCGGTGATTTGCCAAACAAAGCAAGGGGAATCATACTTCGAATTTCTCAGAAGGGCGAGTCTCGGTGCGACTTCTCTTCCCGGGGCTGCTGGCTCTGTCTGCTGTCTCTCCACAAATGCCTGGTGTGAGTGAGATGCCCAGGGACCTCCCAAGAGTGAATGAAGACACCTCCGTTCCGGGAGTAACTGAGGTACTCTAGGTGAGGTTCTGGGACCATATGGCCCCCATTTCCTCAACGGCTCAAGGGGACCCAGTGTCAGGATGTCCCTGAGATCATTCTGAACATAGGATACATGAAAGGAACGGCATGTGCCTTAGTTGGCCATTTGACCAAGATGGCAGATCAGAAACTGGGACTGCCCCAGTCAAAGTAGAACCAACAGGGATCTCCCTGAAGCGCCTCTTGCAATACCACCTAGAGAAGCAGTGCAGACAGCCCAGACTACAGGGGGCCATCTTCCTTGGTCTGAACTTCCAGCCTGGTCACCTGAGAGCAAGACGGTGACTCACACCCCTGGACCTCAGCTTCCCCATCTGCACAGGAAAGCTAGGCAGCAGCTGTCTCATAGGTCTGCAGCTCAGAACAAGGCCTATCAGGAAGGAGGTGCCCCATGGGTGTCTTCTCAGTAACTCAATCCTTCAACCAGGACGAGCCCTGCAGCCATCTTACTTCATGGGTAAGGAAACATTAACCTTGATAAAAGAACCGATTCCTCCCAGGACCTCAAGACCAGGATCTCACACCCCCTACAAAGCTGCGTACCCCACACACACAGCTTTCAGAACGGCAGCCAGCAGCCAGTTCCAGCCTTCTCTGTCCCCTTCAGGAATATGGGGCACATGTCAAGCCAGAGCAACATGTGGCCAGGGCACTGCCAACACACGCACCCCCCCCCTGGGGGGGGCCAAGCAAGAGCAGCTGGCTCAAAGGAGAGCTACAGTCCCCTGAGGCTTCATGGTGTAAGCAAACTCAGAGGAACCGACCCCAAAATAGGAACGGCGCCGCCTGCCCGTGCGTCACAACCCCCAAGTTCTCCGTTTTGCTTCCTGCCAAATTACTCGATCTCAGAAAGTCCTTTGCGAGATGAGACTGAAATGCAATGCCCCAAGTCCTATCCACCGGGCTGGTGGAATTTCACCAACACAAATGTCCGTGTTCTCCAGAAAAACTGGGGGTGCCCGCCTAGAGTCTTGGGTTCTTGGTAGGACCAGGCCCCTGGCTCCAGGAAGCTGCAGGAAGTGGTCTGCCTTTGCTTGTTTTTCAAAGGATAACCACCAGATTTGCTCAGAAAAACCCTTTAACTTTTTAAACATTTTTGGCAGAGAGCACCTACGCAAGCCGGCAATATCCCATCTCCTTGGAGTTTTCTTCTTCTGTTAGTTCAGTTCCCGGTGCCTTCAAAGAAGCAGGTGCTTGGGCCTTGGCAAAGGGAAGGCAGTGGGGGAAAGGGAGAAGAGGGAGCAGGGTTTTATGAACTGCTCAAATTCTGACTCTCACCAACTCACTGCAACTCTGGTCACCTACATGCGGACCTGCACAAGACCAGGGCTCTAAGCAAGACTGGACCTGTCAACATTCCCCTGTGGATGGGGGAGGTGTTCGTGAGGTCCCATCTGCTGAACTATTGACAATTAATGGTTGCTGGGAGAGGGGCAGTCATTTTCTTCAGCAATGTAGCCACTAGTGAGGTGGTCATGCTATAGTAAATAATCCCACATCCATTCTTACGCAAGCAGCCCTGAGAATCAGTGGTCTCTACACACACACACACACACACCCAAGAAAGCAGAAGGCAAATATGTTAAGACAAAGGGGATCATGTGGAGGGGATAGAGGGTAATAAGGAATAAGTGACCAAACACATTATATATAAAATTATCAATAAAAAGATATTTAGAATAAAAAAGAGCCCAAATTCATCCTAAAGGCCAAGTTAAACCACAATTGAGGCCTCCAGTTAAAGGGAGCCACGCTGAACATAGATTCTAAAGGAAACAGAGTTGTCATGACCCAGGCACAGGGAGAGTGGTATAGAGAGAACAGAGCTGAAGCAGGCCTGAAGGGCCAGCTCCTCTCTGGAGGCAGGAAGAAGACCCCACCCTACCCCCTAAGACACAGGGACTGGTAGGGTCCAGAATATGCCAGGTTGTGACCAAGCCGGAGCAGAGGAATCTAGACGCTTCTAACATGGGGCTAAAATAGGTGTGCCTCAGCAGCTGACAAGCCCAGGCTTGAATCAGAGTCCAGAGCAACAACTGTAGATCCAGGGCCGGGCAGGGGCAGGCCACAGGCCGCCACACACTGTACCAGTCACACATCTGCTGGGGGCAGCTGGTAGCCAATCGCCGAAAGGGACGATGATGGACTCCCTGCCACGGTCTCTTGGGAAGCCTCCAGGGTGTCTCTTCTGAGCCTGGCTCCCTCCAAGGTGGATGTTCCGGGATTCCAGATGCTGAGGTCTTGGGTCATCCACAAAGCCAACTTAAGTTGGGGCCTGGCAGAGGGAAGAGACACGGGTGCTGGGCAGACACAGAGGAGAGGTGGCCACTGGGCCAGGACTGCCCCTGGAGGTGAGGACACAAGCCTCGCCTCGGAGAGGGTGCACAATCCAAGTAGGATTCGAGAACCCTAGCCTGCTGGAGTCACTTCCCAACCTGTGAGCAAGAAAGCAAAAGGCAATCACCAGGGCTCTGGAGATCAGGTGAAGGGTGAAGTGTGGATGAAGTATATGCACATGCAGACAGGTGTATACTGGAGTTTATATACAAGTCCTTTGATGCACAGGTGTGAGGCCTGTGTATCCACAGCCTGGAAAGGGAAGGTTTCACAGTCACATCTGCACATTGGTAAATATGCACAGCTGTGCTTGCCAGTGTTACAATGTGGTGAGTGTACAGACAGACAGACAGACACACACACACACACAGAGGCATGGAAAAACAGCATTGTGTTAGATTTAAGAACCTGTCCTGGAGCCAAACTGGAACGGAACCTTGGCCTTACTACTCCCTTGCAAGTAGGTGACCAAATTTCTCTGGCCTCAGTTTCTTTTTCTGTAAAATCGGGCAAATGATACTATCAATGTCCTAATGTCAATGGTCAGGGCCTTACATGTTTCACGTACATGCGCTCAAAGAATAAACACTGGGCTGAGCCAGCAGCTCAATGGTAGTGCTTGCTTAGCCTCCGTGAGGACCCGGGTTCGGTATCCAGTACCCTTCCCCCTAAAGAAGTTGAAAAACAAAAAGTCAGTCTTGGACATATAGGGAGTTTGAGGTGAGGCCGTGCTAGGGACTGTGCTTCAAAGTAAGTAAATAGAATGTAGACATTTACACTATTGCGCTCATGGTTTGATGCACCCCGAGAGGGGTAACGCAGCACAAAGTAATGGGCAGAGTGTGCACACCAAGGAGCTGAAGTTCAAGGGTGTGCAAGAACCAATGTCTGCCCACTTGTGGGCAAAGAAGCTGCTTGTGTCCACTGTCAGTGAAAAGTGTACCCTAGACCCCAGGATATTTCTCTTTCAGAAGCTGAACAGGAAGAGAGGGAAGGTCGTGACCAACTGAGGGACATAGGGACACCATGTGACTAGGTCAGTCCACGGGACACGCTCTGTGCCAGCATCTGTTACATGATTAATCAACCCCCACCTCCTAAGTTCTGATTGAGTCAAGTCCACCCAGATGCCCACAGAGGTGATCAGGGGGTTCCGGGCCCATGTATGATCCTGCAGTCTGCCCTCTTGCCATGTATCCACCCTGAGAACAAAGGAATGGATGAACACTGGAGCACGGGGATGAGTGAGCCAAGAGCAGTGTAAAGGAAACTGAAACCCAGTGCCCATGCAGACATCAGACATGGGCAGTAACGGAGGCACAGATGCTGCCATGGGAGTAGCAGGTGGGAAGGAGCTCCCCTCCCCAGTCCCTGGAGCAGAGCAGGATGCCATACAAGCAAAGGAGGTCACCCATATGGCTGCGGGGCTACAGCAGCTGAGGCACCGGGGAGGCACTATGTGAAAGGAGTTTTCAGGGCCCAAGCCTTGTGGCTTCATATGGGCCAAGGTACTGGAGAGCCTTCTGTGGAAATCCAGAAGGCTGGCATCCCGGGCTCCCAAGTCCCGTGGGGTTGTAGATTAATGAGCTTTCAGCTGCCAAGGCCCAGATACCCTCAGAGGTCCAGCCTGCCCAGCCAGGATGTCAACAACACGATGACTTATGACCTGGACTTCTTAGAAAGGGCTGTGTCATCAGGTCCCAAGGGAACAATGAGAGGGTGCCATAGTCCCTCTGGAAGTTGCCAGCTCAGGGATGGATCCTCTGGAAAGGGCTCCCTGAGAGCCCACCTGGCCAAGCTGAGCACACCAGGTGTCAGCTCACACACAGCTCTAGAAGGCGTGGAGCAGGCGGCTTGGATGGATCACCCATTAAAGGCTACGATAGAAGGAAGCCGGGCCAGGCAAGGCCAGGGTCTAAGAAACATACTCAAGACACAGTCTGCGAGAGGGAGGCTGTTCTTAGAAGGGTAGCCCTTGGCACCTGGGTTCACCTGGCAGATGCTACCAGACCCTGAAGGCTCTAACCAAGGCTGGAAAGGACCTCCAAATAGAAACCACTGCCTCAACCTGACCCCCAAAGCCTTCTCTGAGGAGGAAGGGGCCTCGGCTACCTGTGCAATGAATCCTCCCAGAGCTCAGACACCTGGGCCATGTCTGTAACCCTTTCCCAACTGCTCAGTTCACTGGCCAGCAGAGGCTAGCACAGGTCTGTGTGTCAGGGGAGGTGTCCAGGCACCATCTTCTGATTATTTTCTCCCTCCTAAACTTGTCCTTTGCCCCTCCTCCTCTATTCTGATGAGTAGAACATCCTCAGACTGATGACACTTATCCAAGAAGCAGCCCAAAGGCAGAGCAACAGCTTTCAAGCTGGAATTCCCTAGGCTCTGGGGGGCCCCAAGTCTGCTCTGGGATCTCTGCAGCCCAACACCCACTTCACCCTGGAGGGTGCCTTGACGAGCCTTATCTCCATCATGTCAGCTGAACTGGAAACCTATGGACAAAGTCCACTCAATTTAAAGCCGAGACTCCGCCCATGCTGGCGCCTGAGCTGCTGGGCCACCATCCCAAAGTGCACGGGCTTCATGAAGGAAAAGCACAGATACAACTATTCAACCGGAAGCTTATTCAGCATACAGCAAACACCAGCCTAATTTTAAGGCCTGTAAGAGGGCTTGGTGGGTAAAGGAGCTTGCCACCAGCACTAACGACCTGAGTTCAATTCTCAGGACCCTCACAGTAAAAAGAACAGACTCTCACACGCTGTCTTCTGACCCTCTACCTGCACGCCCAGTGCAAGTGTGCATGCATGTGTGCACACACCTTAAAATAAACGTATGAAACACAAAGTTTTAAATATTTATAGTAACTAACCACAGCACTCCCTGTGGGAGATCCTGCTCTTCCCACTCACAGCAACCCTGAAGTGGGCTCACTACTACCCCACAGTACAGGCGACAAAATTAAGGCTGCAATGGGGTGACCAAAGGCTTATCTGATCCTCCCTCCATATCAAGTGCACGACTTCACCCACTTCCTTCATTCCTCAGGACAATGATCACACCAATGTGCCCGGTTGAGAGACAGGAGGCTGAGGAGGAGCTCCCTGTCTCCTTAGGACAGGACGTAGAAAGAAAACTGACGGTAAGGGACAGGGGGACTCCAAAAGGGGGGGGGGGGAGTGGCTCCCAAGGGGAGGTGACAGATATCGAGACGGCTGAGGCCTCTAGACCCTTTGCTGCTCCTCCAGCACAGAGGAGAAGAAACAGCTTCGAGCCCTTCCAGACACAGGACACTTGCCTCCTCGGGGAAGCAGTAGCTCCGAGACTCCAGCCAGGGGCTGACAGCAGCAGAAAGGCCGTGCTCTGGGCACAGAGCCACTCCAGCCGGACCCGCCGTCCTCCCCACGTGGGTCACACCCTGAGCAGCCTGTCCCGTCCTTCCCTGGACGCCAGGGCGGAAATCTGCAACTTCCTTCTTCGCAGGAAATGGAGTGGCCGCAGGCAGGGCTGTTTGGTTTTGCTCCGCATGTCCACTCCGGGCGCGCCAGGGCGCATCCGAGCAGCTGCACCCCTTGGCCTCTCGGCTCTCTCGTTGACCACACTTGCCCACCCTCCCAGAGCCTTACCCTCCTCCTTCCCTTCCCACAAGCCAGAAGTCCCTCTGGACCATGAAAGTCTACTTCCTGTGTGATGACAGTAACCCTGGTGAGGACAACCACAGGTGGCACTCGGTGAACATCTACCGTGTGCAAGGCACCAGCCTTGAGTTCACATCATTCAAACCCAGGCAGAGAGCTTAAACGGACCTGCCCCACAGAAGAGGAACCCCAAGTTCAGGCAGAAGGCCCGGCTTGCCTAAAGCCTTAGAGTATCTGAGCATCAGTGCAGCCCTGGGCATCTACGTGGTCCTGGACGTTTGTGTGGCCCTAGGCATCTATACAGCCCTTGGCATCATGTCAGTGGTAAGGGGATGCGCTGAGGACCCCCCAATACCACTGACACACTGCACACAGCCTCCCAACTCAGCTCCCCTGAAGTCCTCTTTCCTCTATAGTCGGTATGCCCTTTGATCCAAAAGTAAGGGGCCGTCCAGCCTCCCCAAGAAAGCCCATCAGTTGTGAGTGGGGAGGAAGAGGCCCCCACTCTGCCTAAGTGGAGCCAGAGCACTGGCCACGTGGCTGCTTTCTCACCCACTGGGTCAACATAGGCTAATTCTGGGACAGGATCCTGGCTCCCACATCTGCTCAGTTCTCAGCACGTGTATGGAAACCACTGATGGGCAGCGGCCTGAGTCCCCAGCACTAGGCTCAGGACACACAGGAATGAGTAAGACATATCTGAAATTAGACCTGTCCTGGGCTACAAGGGGTGGCTCCTACAGCCCAGCACCAACCTAGCCCTGTTCCCTCCCTTCGCCGAGGAAACTCTTCAAGAGCCAAGGGGTGCTTGGAATGGAAGATTCTAGAACATTCTTCATCCAGGTTGATGAGACTACTGCATTTCTGACCTTGGTATCTCCTGTTATATGCTACATCATTGTCTTAGTTAAGGTTACTATTGCTGTGATAAAACACCATGACTAAAAGCAACTTGGGGAGGAAAGGGGTTATTTGGCTTACACTTCCACATCATTGTTCATCACTGAAGGAAGTCAGGACAGGAACTCAGACAGGGCAGGAACCTGGAGGCAGGAGCTGGTACAGAAGTCATGGAGGAATGCTGCTTACTGGCTTGCTCTCCATGCCTTGCTCAGCCTGCTTTCTTACAGAACCCAGGACCACCAGTCCAGGGATGGCACCACACACAGTGGGCTGGACCCTCCCCTATCAATCACTAATTAAGAAAATTCCCTACAGATTTGCTTGCAGCCTGGTCTTACGGAGCCTCAATTGAGGCTCCCTCCTCTCTGATGAGGCTAGCGCATGTCAAGTTGACATAAAACTAGGCAGGACAATCATCTTTTTTGCACACTCAAGTCCCTTGTTTGTTTGTTTGTTTAAGAGATAAAAATCAGCTAATAGGGCTATCCCAGCACTGGGGAGGCAGAGGTAGGTGATCTCTGTGAGTGACCAGGACAGCCTGGTCAACAGAATGAGTTCCAGGACACCAGGCAACATGGACACCTACCTGTACTCTACAAGAAGAAGGCTGCTAAGGAGAGGGCGGGTACCTCCCAAGGGCAGGCGCCTCCCCATGCTGCTTCTAAAGCTGCAGCAGCCATGGGGAAGAGTGGGTGGGGCAGCTCCATAATGTTGAGATGCCAGGGACATCTGTGTGCCAGAACTGTGCTCGTGACATGACTCTGGGTCACCTGCAAGGACAGCTGGGAAGAAGGATGCTACTAGGGAGGAGCCCAGGCCTCCCAGACCCAGCTGTCTCTACTTCTACTCTTGAATGTCAACTTGATGAGATTTAGAATCACCATGGAAACAAGCCTGTGGGCATGCCCATAAAGGATTATCTAGACTGCTTCAACTAAAAAGGGAAGACCCACCCTAAATGGAGCACTGCCACCCTGTGGGCTTACATCCTGGACTCAATGAAAAGGAGAAAGCTGGCTGAGCACCAGCATTCATCTCTCGGCTTCCTGACTGCAGGCCGAATGTGAGCTGCCTTGCGCTCCGGCCACCATGCCTGTCCCTCAACCCCCAACCATGTAGCACTGTCTCCTTCACCTGCTCTTGTCAAGCACTTTGCCATAGCAACTAGGAAAGTAACTAATACAACTTCCCATTGAAGATCACGACAGGGTGTGGCTCGGGCTTCCTGAGCTCCTGATCCTATTTCAATCACTCTCTCGGCTCCCCCCCCCCCCCGCCTCTCCCTCCCCCCCTTCTCTCTCTCCCCCTCTCTCTCTCTCTCTCTCTCTCTCACACGCGCGCGCGCGCGCACACACACACACACACACACACACACATGCACCACCCCCACTGCTCCAACTCATCCCGTAATCTCTGCTCTGGCTCCAGCCACACATTCTCCTGCCCTGTCATAGCGGCCAGTCAGCATCTCTGCTGCTAACAGTATCCCTAATGACCGAGTAAGAGGGACACAGGGGCAGAGGCCACACACATGGCCACACCGTGCCAGCTGTTGTCTGGTAACACTAAAGGCAGGGGTGTTTTCAAATCAAAAGTTGATTAAGGGGGAAAAAAATTTGAGAGAGCGACACCAGTGCTGACTGGGATGTACTGGGAGGAGGGTGGACACCAGTGGCCAGCCGGCACCCATCGCTGATGGGGCCAGCTCTCCTAAGGCCAGAAACTTGTTCAGACCCAGGCTCGGCTAGCCTCCCACCTGGGAACTTCCCAAGCAATCACTTCTTTTCATTGAGAAAAAAATGCACGGGGCGTGCAGACAATCACAGTGTACTTTCTCCGAGAGACCAAAAAAAAAAAAGGGCAGGAAGCTGGGCTTAGCAGGGGGTAGCTTCCTAGAGCATGGTGGGACACCAGAGCAGGTCACAGGGAGTCGATGGCGGGGAAGACTACAAACCAGCTCTGAGGCAGCAGGGGTGCAGTGAAAAAGAACTGGTGTCACGTGCGAATGCTCAAAACCGACAGTGAGATACGCGCACAGCTGGGCAGAGACCCAGAGGAGTAAGAAGTCCATAGAGAATGCCCTCGCAGATGGGCATGGGAGCACCAACAAGGGAGGAGGCTGTAACCAGGATCTGCTGCTTGGCTCTTGCTTTGGGACGGCAAGAAATGCGAGGGTGGGACCGGCAAAGGGTTCATCCGAAAACATCCCAATCTGCCCTGGTCTGACTGCACAGTGCAGACTGGCTGTGGTTCTGTTAAGGAGGCAGAGTTGCACGTAGAGATCCCCTTCTTTTAAACTCCCTTTGACGTTCCTCGAATACTGTGCTGGCGACTAAATAAAGGGATGGGAAATGAGGGCTCTCGTGTACAGGGCTTTGGAGCTGACACAGGACTTTCGCATATGTAATCTTACTTGGTCCTCATGAAAGCCATGGTGCGGAGGCAGGGCGGAGACTGTGGTCTTTATTTTTCCACCAAGAAGAAAAATCAGTAGCTCGGGATACAGCTCAGTTATATGCCTATATCTAAATCTATTATCTATGTATCTATATCTATACCTGTATCCTAGCAGTCACAAAGCACGGAGCCCCATCCCAGTATGGCATAAATTGGGCATGGTGGCACAAGCCTGTAATCTCAGCACTTGGCAGGTGGCGGCAAGAAGATGGGGAAGGAGCTCAAGGTCATTCAAGGTTCCATAGAAGGTTCAAGCTGAATTCCTGGAAACCCCGCCCCTCGCCTCTACCTGGCACATGCACAGGATGGGTACAGGAGGTATGTACCACCGCACTAAGTTTATACAGCACTGGGATTGGGCCCAGAGCTTCCTACTTGCTCAGCAGGGAATCTAACCGACTGCATCCTCAGCTTTAACTGTGTCGGCAGGCATGGGGGCTGGTGCTCCACTGTAAAGGCCCCTGTGGGGACTGGGGTACAGACACTGCCTCCCCTTCTCCCTCCCAACCCCTGTCCTGGGGCAGGGGTAGGGTGGGTTCTGGTCTTGAAGATGCTGCCTGCAGGGGCCCTTCAAGTCAGCTGACCCCTCAAGTCAACTCCAGAGCCTGACAGCCTTTGCAGGAGTCTCAGGCAGCTTGGTAGCTCCTACTAGAACAGATGGAAGTGCCAGGCCTGGAACCAGATGGGCCTTAACTTCCTGGTCACTGTACCCACCCTCTACACCACCCTGAGCGAGGTCCAGACACAAAAAAGAGGCTCTCAAAACTGAAAAATAGATGAACAAGAAAACATGAACAAACAAAATGAAGAAAGCAAGAGAATGCAAATAGAATTAAAAAAAAAAAAAAAAGGACTAGGGAGAAGACTCAATCAGTAAAGTGCCCCCTGGGCAAGCATGAAGACCTGAGTTCAAATCCCCAACACCCACCAGAAAGGCAAGTGTGTCGCTTGAAATCCCAGTAGCAGAAGAAGTAAATCCCTGTAACTCACTGGCCAGCCAGTCTAACAAAGTGGTTGAGCTCTGTTTCAGTGAGAGTCTCTGTCTCAAAAACAGAGGCTGAAAGCCACCGAAAATGACATCTGGCCTTCACCCGCGTTAGCACGCATACACATGCAAACATGCATTTCACATACCACAAAAGTTAAAAAAAAAAAAAAAAAAAGGAGAAGAAAAAGAAAAAGAGGAAGAAGAAGAGGAGGAGGAGAATGAAGCATAGAGACCTACAGAACGGACCACAAGGCCATCACTCTTCCTGGGCCAAATGTCAACAACACTGACAAGCATGGACTGTAGTCCAGACTTCTCCATTCTGGTGAAGCTCCCTTCCCACCATGAACTTCCTGAGATATGCAGGACAAGAGTAAGGCCTGACCAGCAGCTTCACTGAAGCAGGAGGAAGCAAGAGAAACCGAGGCCCACCCCAGAGGGCACCAGCATATCGCCCTCATGACAGTCCCAGAAAACCAGCATTGCCCAGACATGGTGTAGGCTATAAAGATCCCTGGCCAGGATGAGGAGCTGATTGCAGTAACCATGACAACGTCACACTCCCTAGGCGCAGCCTTTATTCTAAGCACTTTATATATCTGAGCTCCTCTGCCTTCCCGGATGAAGAGAACCCAGGACCACTGTAGCAGGACTCTCCCCAACTTCAGAGAGTGGAAGACTGGCTCCGAGACTCCCTGTAAAGAAACCCACAGTCGCACAGCTAGGCTGGGAGGAGGAAAACCTAAACTCAAGCAGACTCCTTCCAGGACCTGAGTTCTTGGCAACTACATTCACCGCTTTTCAGCTTTAGTGTGAAGCCAAAACCGACAATTATGATACAATATACCCATGTTTATGATGCTAAAGTCAGTCAATCAAAAGTAGTAACAGGGCTGAGGAGATGGCTCAGTAGGTAAAATGCTTGTGGTGTAGGCATGAGGACCTAAGTTCAAATCCCCAGCACCCATACGAAGAGCTAGGCACAGAACTACACACCTACGATCGATCCCAATACTGAGGAAGTAGAGAAGATGACCTCTAGGGCTCACTGGCCAGTCTGCCAAGCTAAACTGGTAAACACCAGATTGAGTAAGAGACCCTGTTTGAAGCAGTAAGGAAACAGAGTGAATGAGAGAGACAACTGAGGGGGATCTCTGTCTGGCACACACATATGCACACTTGCACACATGTACACACACGCGCGAGCGCGTGCACACATACACACACACACACACACACACGAAAAAGAAAGACAGCAATACTCTCAGTTTAGTATGTGAAGGTCACATGACAAAATGACAGCCCAGACACCCCAACAAAGCCTCCTGAACCAAACCATATACAGCAGGCAGCAATTCGGTGCGGGCTGCCTGGTGCCGTCAAGGCTCACCATCCTGAGTGCACTCTGAAGGATTCTGAAGTCCCAAAGCTGCTTTGAGCCTCATCCTGTATCAGGCACAGATTACACACTTCCCATGACCTTCTCCGCTGACACTCGCACAGACCCCTTAAAAGTGGCAGGAGGGTGCCCTGGGCTCACAGATAATAAGCTAGGGCTCTGAGAAGGGAAGTGGTATGTACAGTGTCACAGACTAACTAGGAAACGTCATTAGGACTCAACCTGCTACATGATCCAAGTTCCAGACCCTGGTGCTGTGGCTCTGGCAGCCTCTTCAGAGAGGAGGCGCTGCCTGGAAGCTCGGCAGGACAAACTGCCCAGCCTGCCCATTCCCGCCAAGCCGGCTCCCTGAGCCCACCACACGTCCGGAACCCCTCACTTCAAAGTGATTCACCGGGTAGGGCTGTGTGGTTGGGGCTGAAGCCTTGGTCAGGGCTGTAGCGGGGCAGTGCTTGCCCCTGACCACCCAGGTTTGAACTGGGTTTCCCAGGACCTCAGGAATTCTGGTGCCAGTGTGTGAGGGCTGGCTGGCTGAGGTCACCTCCTCTGTAGGAGGTTGCCATTTCTAAGGAAGTCATATCTTAGCTCCCTGACAGTTCAAAGAGGCTCCTTGGGGGTGGGGGTGGGGGTGGGGTGCCTAGAGTGAGGCCCTGCCCCTCTCATTAGCTTTAATTATCTATTACCAGCCATACCAGGACCCACTCTCAGGACCCCAGGCCCTGATCCAGCAGGCAGAAAGTTCTCCAAGGACCTGTGTCCAAAGGAATGCCATCACCTTGGCTGCCCCCACCCCAAATCCCACGCTCCAGGTGTAGTGTGTCCCCTGTCTTGCTCAGGGTCCAGCACCTCTGAACCCCAGTAGGCTGGGGATACTGGAATGTGTGATGCCTGAGGTCAGAGCTCAGCTGATATGAGCCCAGCTGAGGGAAGATGGCCAAGAACAACTCGCTCATTTGCTTCATTTCCAGACTTTGCCGCTGCTGGAGCAGAGCTTCCAAACCAAGTTGGCTTTGGCTGGGACATCTGCAGCTGCGCTGGCCACAGGCACATCTGGATTCGCTTAGGGAGTTAAGCGCCATAAAGTTCTCTTAAGAAATTAGTTCCATCAAAAAAGGAAGGAAGGAAGGAAGGAAGGAGGGAAAGAAGGAAGGAAGGAAGGAAGGGAGGGAAGGAGAAAACGGAGGGAGGAAACGGAAGGGAAATTAGTTCCTGGGGAGCCTGTGTCTCTCTGGGGATTGGGTGAGGAGCTGACCTGCTCCAACTGCACCCCTTGGGCCAAGGACACCCAGAAACTGTCTGCCTGTGGGGAAAAGGCACTTTGTGATCTACTTGGAGAGTCAGGGTGTACACTCCCATGCAATACGGCTTGGGAGGACGCCCAAGCAGGGCACTGCACAGGGAAGGCTGCATGGCTCCCGCAGCCCTTGAGACATAACTTGAGTATCTTAAGTGCAACATCCTGGTCCTGCCCCCGTCTAGACCCACATGGGATGTAAGTGACAGCACCCGGAAACAAACGAGTGGCCTCAATTAATCTATCTGCCGGATGGGGGTGCGTTTGTCTGTTTCTAGGATCGCTCCGAGGGTGACCGACAGACCACAGAGGCCTCAGCAGAGTACGTGCATATCTGCCATTTTATTTCTAATGACTTTGCTAGTGACACCTGGTAACTGCGTGTAGGAAGGAAGTGTAACGTGATTGACACTGTGCTCATGGGCAAATCCAAAACCCTAGTTGGGCCGGGGAGATGGCTTGGTGGATACTTGCTGCACAGGCGTGAGGACCTGAGCTCGATCTCCAGAACCCACATTAATAAAGTACTTAAGAACAACAAAGCCAGGCACGGTAGTGTGTGCTTGCAATCCCAGAACTGGGGAGCCAGAGACAGAAAGATCACCGGAGCTCACTGGCAATGGCTAGAAATGGCAGGTCTAGCCTACTTGACAAGTTCCAAGCCAGTTGCGGGAATGGGGGGAGATGGCAACTGAGAAACAATACCTGAAGTTGTCCTCTGGCATTTAACACGCACGCGCACACACGCACACACACACACACACACACACACACACTTGATTTTGAAGTCCACTTACTCCAAAACCGCACAGCTGGCCCAAAGAAACTACACATCTGAGGAAAGACAGTGACAAAGTTCTATCTCTCTCTCCCTCCCTCCCTCCATCTCCCTCTCTCCCTCTCCCCTCTACGCTGGCTTGATCTGACCACACAGGCAAGACGCGTGCAAACCAACAGGCCAAGAACATACAGTGATGGCCATGACTGTGGCCCTCCCAAGCCCTGCTCAGCTGGCCCAGCACAATGGCAGGCTGGGGTCCTGAACAGCAACAATTCTGAGAGCAGCAACCCCAGCCCCTGACACAAACTCAGAATAGGCAGCTGAGGAACAGGCTGCAGGAGGGGGCAAAGCCAGAGACAGCTGTAGAACCCACAGTGAGGTGCCACAGATCCACAGATCCGTCACAGTTGGAAGAGTCATTAGCATCTCCTGCCTCCGCTCCCCCCCACCCCACCTCCGGTCCCCATCAGGGGATAACTGGAGTATTTCAGGGCTGGGGAAATAGATCCGTGGTAGGGCACTTCCCCAGCATGCACAAGGCAATGCTGAAGGGGGAAGAAAGTACCACCAATGGTGGCACACACCTGAATGGCAGTATTCTGGAAGCTAAGGCAGAAGGATGGCTACATCCATGTTCAAGGCCAGCCTGGGCCATAAACACCAACACCCTGTCTCAAAGAACAGACAATAACAAGAACCACACCAAAAACAGTCTCTTTCATCATCTGTTGCATGTCTGTGTCAACAGTGTACACGTGGCTACAAGAAAGAAGCTTAGGCCAAACGATGGTGGTGCACACCTTTAATCACAGTACTCGGGAGGCAGAGGCAGGAGGATCTCTGAGTTCGAGGCCAGCCTGGTCTACAGAGTGAGTTCCAGGACAGCCAGAGTTACAACAAAGAAACCTTGTCTCAAAAAACAAGAAAAGAAAAGGGGAGGGGAGGGGAGGGAGAGAGAGAGAGACACAAGGGAGGGAGTAAGGGAGGGAGGGAGGGGCTTAAGGTTCTCTCAACAAAGCACCTGGCATACCCTGTGCAGTAAACTTCGCCATCTTATTCCCATTGGCTAGGTCCCAAAAAGAAAAATAAAACACTATGGGTCCTCACTCAGTCCAGAGGGAAGCTGGGCACACAGAAATCACCTCTGATCTTCAAAATCGAGTTCCCACCTAGGCTGCACCTCAGAGCCTGCTACATCACAACCACGCGGGGCAGGTGCATTCCTATGGCCGAGACTCACTGACCCCCCTCTTCCTACAGCTGCTGAGTCTGAAGCACCACAAAGTGAGCTAATGATGGATGGCTCACACAGGTGGGCTGGGCAGACACCCAGACACCTCCCTCTCTGTGCAATCCCCTGTGACTTGACATCTGCAGAACACATTTCAGACTTGAAATTAAGAAGCGACTTTGATGACCCTCAAGAAGAAAAGTGGCTTATTAAATCCCACTGTCAAACAGCAAGAGGATAGTCAGTGGCTCAACAAGGATGACATCAGAAGAAAAGGCATGATTTGTCTGGGGTGGAGCCCAGGCTTGGGATTTGTTAGTTCCTGGGTCATTCTGATCTACAGCTCAAGGTGGGGAACTGCCGCTGTTGGAAGCCCCTTAGAGAGTCTGGGGCAGAAAATAAAGAGGTCTTCTGGTTACCAGAAGGTAAAAGAGGAGGAACGTGTGGACAGAAGAGGGTGATGGTGTGCACATCCTAGGAAGGAAACGAGAACATGGAACGGGAAACCGGAAATCACTCTAGGAAGGCTGAGAATGAACTCTGGTGTCTCCCAGTCGTTTCCAGGGACTTCCTAGCACAGAATCTGTCCAGTATCACCAATGTCTCCATCACTTGCCCATTTACCAAAAGCACATCAGGGTTTTTAATTCACAAACCATAGCAGAGATCTAGAGCCTACCATCACTACCAGGTCCCTGTTCCCATGGTCCAAGGAGGAGAGACCCTGCTTCCACTTTAGGGATTTCCAACCAGGAACCCTCACTCCAGAGACAAGACGGAGCTCAACCCACAATTCAGTCCGAGCATTGGGGAGGGGAGGGGTTGTCATTAAATGGGTTGCCATAGCAACCACAGCTGACCACCTGGGTCTAAGCCAGGGCTTGTTGGGTGTCCCCAAGAAGCCAACACAGGCAGCTTCTGCTTCCAGACTTTCCTGGACTGGTCCCAGTGCTGGGCAGCAAAACTAAAACCAACTTTGCCAGAAGGACTTGACCAGGAAAAGACAGATGATGGTCCTGGGGAAGGACAGCCTGTTGGTTAGCCTCCAGGCTTCCCAGGGATCTGGGTAGAAGGTAGAAGCCTGGCACACCTTGTCAATTCACTGGCTTGAGGCACAGAGTGTCTTGTCTGTTCTGGCTGCCACAAAATCCCATGGCCAGCAGAAAGCCCACAGTAGCTGCTCAACAAATATTGACTGATTCATTCTCCATGCAATACCTAAATATAGAACGGAGACACCGGTAGGAACTACACACAGTATTTCAAAAACCCAGAAGTCGGAAAGTCATCGGTTGAAGGGGAGATGATACCTAGATGGAAAGAGGCACGCTGACGAATCTGTCTACCGCTGCATCACGATCTCCATTCACAGGACAAAATAGAAAAGTCTAAAAGCCATTTGTAAGCCAGTGGGTCTGGTCAACAACAAAGGCCATAAGCGACCCCCAGACACCAGAGCCGGAAGAGTGGATTCGAAGGTCTCCAGCCATCTTCTAGGATCTGACCTGGCCCGACCCCAGGTCACGGACCTAACCTTAGGCCACTCTCCCCCTCACTCTTTCCATCACATCAGCCTGGAATTCCTAGGAAAGGCTGGCAAACTCCTGCCCAGGAACCCAGCTGAAGCTTCTCACCAACAGAGAAGCAGGAACTCCAGCACAATAGGCAAATGACTGGGGCTTTTCTCCCTTCCCAGCTCGTAAACCTGTCATTTTTCTAGGAATTGCACAAGGAAAGGACACATCCTGAAGCCCTCATGTCACCAACATTAATGGCTCCCAGTTTTACCTTATCAGATCATACTCCCATTCAAAGAGTCTCCAGAGCCACCCAATAATCTCACACATCCAGAGAGGAAAAGGAGGGAAGGCTGGAGAGGGCTCGGTGGTTAGGAGTGAGCACTGCTCTTGCAGGACTCCAGTTTGGTTCTTAGCATCCTTACTGAGTGGATCACAACGGCCTGCAACTCCAGCTCCAGGGTATCTGATCCCCTCTTTCGGACTCCTCAGGGCACCTGCACTCAAGAGTGCGCACACCCATGCGCATAGCTTTTAGAGAAGGGCAGCAATTAAGAGCAGTGGCTGCTCTTGCAGAGGACCCAGGTTTGATTCCCAGCACCCACAACAGGCAGCTCACAACATCTGTAACTCCAGCTGCAGGCGATCAAATGCCCTCTTCTGGCCTCCGTGGGCACTGCACACATGCGGTACACATACACGCAGGTAAAACACCCATATCCATAAAATAAAAATATTTTGTAAGTAAGTACTTTAAAAGAGGGAGGTTAAAAAATAAGAAAAAAACAGCAGCCCTTTCATATGTAATCTGACATTTACACCAAAATGGTGTCTATATGGATAATCCTGAAACAATTTTGAACCTATCTATACCAGTGACCTCAGGGGCGTTTTCTTTCTGAGCAGCCTCTTTCTCCCTTGTGATTAATGTCTAAATTAAACATATTAAAATGTCTTTAATAATCTCCAACTCTGCTTCATACTGGCCTGGCCTGAAATTTGTTTTCTTCATTGAAGTCATAAATCCCAGTATGGTCTGAGGTGAGACCCCCTAAGAGGTTAGGGAAAGAGATTTCAGAGTGCTAAAAGTGACACGGTGGAGCCGTGTCTGCTCCCCGCCAGCGGCAGGATGGCAGGCTTTGAGGCACCACACCCTGCTCATGTGTGGCTTTATGGCTGGAGAGTTCACCATTCTTAAAAAAGGAAACAGAAAACAAGGTTTATTCATGTTGATCGCACCTGGGCGAAGTGACTCTAATATACCCAGAAAGGGAGATGAGAGTCAGAAAGTGTGGAGGGACGGTGGGGGTGGGGGCGGGGGGATCAGGCATCCAACCTAGCTCTGCTCACCTTGACCCAGACTCCAGAATTCAGCTGATCATCCCAACCACAGCAGCCCCATCCTTGAAGCCTCCAGGAGGAAGGACGGCACTGCTCTTCAGCACAACCAAGGACTCCTCAGGTAAAATGACGTCTGAGGGATCCCAAAATGACTCACCTTGAAGCTGGGCCATCCCCAGAAGCACAACCACCCACCACAGTGCCGCAGAAACACAGACAGCAGGCTCCCTCCCCTCCTGCACTGCCACTAGGGACAGGCAGCCCGGATGGCCTCCTAACTTCCAGGAGGGCAGAAGAGAGGGGATATTGGCAGGATCAGGGAAGGAAGAGGGGGCCCGGGTTCCCATATGAGGCCCTTGGTGGGTAGGCATGGAAGTCTCTGCCTCCCAGATCACTGTCTGAGCATGCTATAGCACAAGACAAGGACAGGTCTTAGCGATCTCTTGGGAAGTCCAGTACCCTGACTCCTGTGGCTGACTCTAAGATCTGTAAGCAGGACTCTGTCTGGATGTAGGGAACAAACTCAAAATTCCAAGTGTGCTCCCCAGCATCGTCTGGGTGGAGAAGGGGGTGGGGGGAAAGGACAGAAAGGGGAAGGGAAAAAGCAGGGGTGTGGCCGAAATGTGCCCTCGGGGCATTCTGATAAAAGCCCACACCCTGGAGACTGAACTGTGTAGAAAGACCCAGCTCTGCAGCCACAGTGAGGAGGGGAGCAGGTGGTCAGCCTAGAGCCGATCAGCCCCTACTTTGCCACAAAGTGGAGACACACTGCCTACTGGTACTCAGAGCTACTGGATTGGAGAGACAAAGACACATCCCAGGAGTGGCGCCAGCTTCATGAGAGGCACACAAATTCTGGCTTTTATCATTATTATTCAAAAATGGAAACCCAGAATTTTTAAAGGGAACTCCCCCAGCTTTCTCAATGAGACTTGAAGGAGAAGGTGACAAGAAAAAAAAGAAAGGAGGGGAGGAGAGAGGTGGGGAGAACAGGTGAACGAAAGGGAACTACTGAATGGGCCAAGTGTACTACATCACAAACTGGACCTGGCCAGTGAGTCACTGGCTCACCAAGTCCCAGGCGCACTCTGAGGCAGGCTGATCACTCCATAGACCCCAAGTTCCAAGGGACCAGGAATCACCCCACATCAACACCAGCCTCCAAGCCCAGGTCTCCTAATAGGAAATAAATGTTTCAGTCAGCCTACTCTTGATTCCTACGCCAAGGCTGGGAACCACTAATTCTGAGCTACCGCACCCAAGTTGCTAGTTTACTTTCATAGGAAGAGGGGAGGCTGTTTCAAAAAGAAGAAAGGAGAAAGCCAGCCAGAGGGTGACACGCTCGCAAACATGGCTATGGACTTGGGCGGCAGGCTCTGCTGCTTGCAGAGGAAAAGCGTCCGCCACTGAAACCAGCCCAGACTTCAAAATTACAGAGCAGCGTGGCCGGCACCCCTGCCCCATCCCACCTGTCACTCACTCCTCAGGAATGCAATTACCACCCCCCCCAAGCACAAGAAGAAGAGGACAGTGGCCGGATGGCTGTGTCTGCCCTGCCTAGACCCAGACAGGCACCCTCAGCTAGATCAAAGGCGCTCACAGCAATGGAACCTGGGGGAGGCAGGCACCTTGGTAGGCCAAGGGGACCCAGAGGGCCTGCCATCTCTCTGACCTCAGGTCCTCAGATGAAAAGCAAGCAGTCCAGCGAATCCACCCTCCAATACCTTATGAAAAAGCCTGAGGAAAGACTGGAAGATGGCAAAGCCAGGTGGTGGAAGCAGCTCTTATCTGCTCCTTTGGCCCCAAGTCATGGCAAGTCCTATCTCTGGGTTTTGCCACTCCTGGGCCTTAGCATCTGCTGTGCCATTACTAGGGCCTTACAAACCATCATGGCAGACTAGTAAAGGAGCAAAGTAGTAGTTTCTGACTTGCAAAATTAACATTTTTCTGCTCTGGAGAGAGCCAGGGTCTACCTGGCCACCAGGTGGCCTGGTATCGCTGCAGTCCCTGCGGCCTGCTCTCTCGTCCTTTGTGTAGGCCATGGGAGGAAATATAAAACCACACAGGGTGTGGCTTCTGAAACCTTCCCAGCTAGGTGCCTGAAACCCAGGCCACAAGGCTAGGAGTCCAGGGTGTGTAAGAACCCACCCTGAGGCGCCTCTGGAGCCACCCAGGCACCAAATGCGGACGTGTGGAGGACGCCAGAGGGCACAGGTCACTTCACTATCTGATATTTTCTGCATCTTTCTTTTTTCCTTTAACTGAAATCAACAGCGCTATGCCTGATTGATGTCAAGGCTACAGAGGAAGTGGCCAGACCTCCTACACCCAGTCCCTGCAAAAGCTAACACCCAGGGTTGGAGAGTTGGCTCGGTGTTTAAGAGCACTTGTTGGCTTTGCAAAGGACCCAGGTTTGATTCCCAGCACCCACATGGCAGCTCACCACCTCCTCGGGCACCAGGCATGCATGTGGTGCAAAACAGTCATACACAAAAAATAATAAATCAAAAAAGTTATTTTAAAAAGTGAAAAAAGCTAACAGCTCATGGTTATGTCTGCCGACCAAATGTTACTCACTATCCACCGCTCTGTTCTTGACTTGCCCGTGTACACACTGGTCCAGAGTGCCCAGGGGTCCCCTGCCCCTCCCGCTGCCTGAATAGTATCATAGAGCCATTCACAGAGAGACTGACCCTGAAGCTCTGTGCCCCTTGCAGTCTGTGGTTGCAACATTACTGACCCATCACGCAGGCAGAGTAACTAGACAAGCACTAAGTAGATAACACACCGGCTGCCAATTCCCTATCCAGTATCAGCACAGCCAGGAACTGGTAGAGCCTGAACTCAGGACATCTAGCTCCAGAGCTGGATGCACCTGCCTTGGGAAGCCCAGCCCCCACCTCTCCCGTTCTCCTAACAGGAGGAGGAAGAGAACAACTTTTTACTGTGTACTCTCTTTCCGGGTGCTGTTCTCGGGCAAACTCTGGGCAAGCATTCTCACCAAGTCCTCTTTAGAAGCCTGCGGGATCCATATATACAGACTATTCTCCGTACTGATGAGAAATAATGGCTCCGAACAGTGAAGTTCTTCACTCAAAATCGCACAGCGGATAAACGGCAGAACCAGGGCAGTCTTCCCGGTGTTAGGGGCTCGCCATTATCCAGAATCATAGCTTCTAGTCCAGCCATTTCCAGTTTTTCCAGCACTGCCCCGAGTGGAGAAAGAGCAGCCATCTCACTGTTGGCCTACCTGCCATTCACTAGCCTTTCCCAGTTCCCCGGGCATGAGGAGGACATACCAAAGTCAAGAACCTGGAACTTCCCAGTCCAAGCAGAGAAACCAGGCCAAGTAAGCATTCCCAAGATTCTGCTTCCCTGCTGACGCTCAAAGTCCCAAAGCCAGCACACGGGACAGCTCTCAGGGCCCACGTTGTGCCACCAGGGCTGTGGGGCGCTGCCCTCCCCCTACACCAGGCACCTCACACCTCCAGGGCCTGCCTTCTGTCTGACCTAGCCGCCCTGCTTTGATGGGTAGCCTTCCCCACAGGGACCTTGGTGCTTCTTGCAAGCTCCCATTCTGCGTCATCCTTGTTTGTGTTCACAGAAGGCACTAGAAAGCGACTCTCCAACGGCACTCTTCTCCCAGGCTGCTCACTCCAGACTCCCATGCCCGTATCCTGGTGCCCCATATGTGTGTGATTCAATGCTACACCAGGAAACACGGGTAGGCAGAAAGTTAGTGTGAGTAGACCTGTCACTTCCCAAGAGGCCTGAGGGCTTGCAGGTTTACTGGCCCCACCTTGCTGGAGGGCTCCACCCTTGGCCTCTGTAATGCCAGTAGGAAACCGTCGTTATACAGACGCGGGTGGCAAGGTTGGGACTGGGGATACGGAGACACGCTGCCAGGCAGGCAGAGGGTGGGGGAGGGGAGAAGGGGGAGTGGGTGAACCCACCTGTTGTGGTTTGGATCTGGAATACTACCTACACACACACCAACACAACCTTGTGTTTTGAATGCTTAGTTCCCAGCTGGTGGTGCTATTTTGGGAAGCGGTGGGACCTTCAGGAGGTGGGACCTTCCATCAGAAGTAGGTCACTATGGCTTCTGAGTGATGCAGCCCAGCCCTCGTTCTAGCTCACCTCCTCTGCATCCTGACTGCCTGTCACACACTCCCGCTACCACACCGGTGCCTTTCCTACCAGGCCTCTGCTGCTGTGTGTGGTGAGCTAGAAAGCCTCTGAAACTGTGAGCCAAAATAACCTTCTCTTCCTCTAAGTTGTTTCTGTCACGTAATTTGTCACAGTGAGGCAAAAGTAACTAATGGAGAGGCTTACGATTTGTTCTGAGACAGAGCCTTGCCATGCCTAGGAGAGGGAGACACTGGGCATCCTCACTGCATCCCAGCCCTGTGATGCCAAACTCTTGTCATCTTAAGGACCATGGAATCCTCTCCTACACTGGGTATCTCCAGAGACCCGGAGCAGAAAGAGGCGCCACTGGAGAAAAGGGCGGTACAGAAGGAAGCTGGCTGAGAAAGCGGACTCTAAAGTCCTTCTTTCCCAGATCTTAAGGTAGACACGACACTGAAGGTGGGACATCCCAATCCTCCCAATCCCCCCCCCCCCGCAAAGAGGGAGACTGCGGTGGGCCACTCTGCCAAAAGCGCTCTGTGACGGCCCACGTCTAGGACACATGGTTTCATCCCACCTCCCCAACACATCTCTTCTCACCAAGCACCTCGTCTGTGAGCCAGCAAGGCCAGAGTGCTCATGTGGCGAAAGGCCCTGCCTGGGTCCAATGTGTGTATCAAGACTATACTGTCACCACATCCCCCAGCCCCTTCTGCCACACAGAAACTCAAGAACAGAGACTCCTCAAGAGCTGAAGCTCAACTGGTAAAGGCATGCCTGACACGCATGGAGCCCTGGGTTCCATCCCCAGCACAATATTAACTGGATGTGATGGCACACTCAGGAGGTGGAGGCAGGGGGATCAGAAGTTCTCAGTCCATCCTTGGCTACGCAGTGAGTTCAAGGTCAACCTGGGCTACATAAGACTGCCTTAAAATGTAAAGTAAAACAAAACCTCTCAGAACCCAAGAAGACCCCAGTCCCTGCCGCGCTGGGGGCCAGCACATGTCAAATGGTGGTTTTGTCCTTCTGTTTAATGCCTGGCACGGTCTGCTCATTTCAGCCCTCTGTCCAGAAGATTTGGCCCAAAATGAGGCCGGGAAAGAGGAAAAGGCCTGGCCAGCCACCACAAACCCCAACTGAGCCTTCCCTAACGGATGAACAACGGTCTCTTTCAAGGGGCCCTTTTGTTCTGGTTCCCAGAGAGGAGACAGACTCTGACCCAGGGACAGCATGGCTGCACAGCTTCAGTTCAGCCACCACATCCTGGGGAAAGATGTTACCCTCCCAAAACTACTACGTAAACCTGAGGTCCACCATGTATGTCACAGGAGGGGAGGCGGGTGTTTGGGAATCTTAAAAACCATTCACTTTATGCCAAGGCCTGACGACAGAACAGGCCATCCAGGCTGCGAACTGTGAACACGGGGCATAGGAAGGCACACGTGAATGAGGTCCCAGCCAGACCTCCCAGTGACCCACAAAGTGGACGCAGGCTTCATGCACCACACGGGACAGGTCAATCCAGGCTTCCAAAGTTCAGGGTCACTGCCAAGACCAGTGCTGGTAAGTGGGAGAAGTGGGATTGGAGTCCAGGAACTGCACTGCACTGTCCTCCAATAAACGATTGAAAGAAGAAAACCAGTGTAGCAGATGAGGCTAGCTCGTCAGAAAAATGCTCACCAAGGACCCAAGAGAACTGACCCCTACAAACTGTCCTCTGACCTCGATATGTGCCATGGCACACATGTGCTCATACACACGATAATACATTGAATATAGTTTTAAAGGGGCATCCAGTAGTAGTATTATGTATTATTGTGTAGTATTATATACTACATAATGAGGGAACTTGGGAGCACCATGCTAAGTGGCACGTGCAGGACGGGATATGTTCTGTAAATCTCCTGGTCTGACCCAGGTACTTACAATCAACAGTTCAGAGAGCCAGAAAGCACTCTCCAAGGTGAACAGTAGGGGAGATGGGGAATGTTTAGTACATGTGGCGCTGAGGAGGATTAAAAGTGTGTTGGGCTGGAGATATGGCTCCACAGTTAAGAGCACTGGCTGTTCTTCCTAAGGACCGGGGGTTCAATTCCCAGCACGTACATGCCAGCTCACTCCAGTTCCAGGGGATCTGACACCCTCATACTAAGATATATAAAATTAAAAATGAAAGTGCACATACTTTTAATCCCAGCAACTCAGGAGGCAGAGGCAGGCAGATCTCTGTGAGATCAAGGCCACCCTAGTTCACATATCAAATTCCAGGCCAGCCTGGGCTATATAATGAGACCCTGCCTCAAAAATAAATGTGAGTCAGATCTTCAAATGCCGAAATGAATGCAGGTGACTGAATGAAACCATCCCCTCCTTCCTGGTCAGGCATGTGTGTTCTGATAAAGTCAAGTGGTCTGGAGTGGGGATCGTACTTGTAGCGATCTTTTCCTGGTTCTCTACAAACCAAAGAGACAATCCTGGGCCATCTCTGGGGGGCCCTAAAGCATGCCTCCCGGTCATGAGGCTAAAAAACCAACTTCTAGAACAGCCCAGGCTAGCCTCAGAAAGTTGTGCACACCACCCCAGGCCCTACAGGCGCTACAACAGAGGGAGTTGACTACAGCCTTTCTGCACCTAGACCCCCCCACCCCACTGCAAGCCCATCAAGCAGAGGTAGACACAGACAAGATCATGCTGCCTGGAAAAAAGCCTGAGGATTTGAGTTTGATTCCTGGGACCCACATGATGGAAGACAGAAAGATTCTCTAGTTCTCCTCCTCTGATCTTCATATAAACACTGTGACACACACATGCTCACACAAACAAGGGAACGCACACACACACACACACACACACACACACACACACACACACACACACACACACACACACACACACACATCAGAGCAATTATTTTAAAAGCCATCCTAGCAAGCTAAAGACCTGCACCTGTGACGGCCCCCTGGAAATCGTTGCCCTCCAGTCATTCGGTCTTAAGTATCAGTGCCCACCTGAGTCAGAGGAGGCAGCTGATGGAGGGACTCAGTGGTCAAGCTCTTTGCGTGTCAACAAGCAGTGAAGGAAGGCCCTGCCACCTAGCCCTCCCTGCTAGTTTGACTGAAGTGTTCGGAGACCCCAGAGGAAGAGGGACATTATGATCGAACACGCAGGGAGCTCACTGGCTTCCGCTCACCCTGCCAGGCTGGAACAGATCCAGTAAGACGTCAGCCTTTCCCAGCACAGGGGACCCACCCTTCTGAGTCAAAGCCAAGGTGCTCAAATGCAAAACCCGCTGTGACCTACTGAATTTTCTGGGACGATTTTGTTGTGGTTTGGTTTTTCAAGACAGGACTTCTCTGTGTAGCCCTAGCTGGCTGTCCTGGAATACTGTGTAGACCAGGCTGGCCTCAGACTCAAGAGATTCGCCTGTCCTTGCCTCCCAAGTGCTGGGATTAAAACTCGCCATCACACACCTAGCTTGAATGATTTTTCAATCCTCAATGGAATATAATCCCTGGCCATCACTCTGCATTCAGGTTACAGATGTAAGTAGCCCAAGGTCACCCCATTCATTGGGAAGGTCACAGGGTGGGAGCAGACTTAGCCAGGAGTCTCACCTGCCTGACTGCAGATGGCCCCCTGTGGAAGAGGCCACATTCGTCTTCCTGGATGTGCTCCGCTTATCAGACACTGCCAAGAGGCCTCAGAAAAAAAAACATCTGAGGGGCAAAGAGTGCCAACCTTGAAACTCCAGACTTGGATAAAAGAAGAAATATTTCACCACAGCCCAGAAGACTAAACAGGGCTCTGCGTACTCAGAAAGCTGCACAGATAAAGTGTGGCTTCCCCCAGCCACAGAACTCCAAAGGGAAGCCTTGAGCTTTCGTTCTTAATGAAATGCCCCATCGTTTACAGGTTTACTTCCACTCGCAGTCCTGTTGCCTGAAGCAACACTGTCTAAACTGCAGACACTAGGAAAACGCACGCGTGCTAAGCCCCACGTGCACGCCTGTCATCTTACCATTTGGCCAGTGTAAGAATTCAGACATCTAGACTCGGGACATCCCAGAGTCCCCCTTCAGTCAGGCCAACTGTGTCCCTGCCTTTGTGGTGACTGACGGACTCACTGCTCGTGGGTCCCCAGATGAAGAAGGAATGAGAACCGGAATGCAGGAAGACGCCACACCACTTTCCGCTGTAAGGTGAGCCGCACAAAACCTAAATGGGTAGGTCAGGACAGAAGCTAAATGACAGTAAGCCAGCTTCCTGGTCTCCAGGCATGGGGGTGGGGTGTGTGTACCAGCATCATCTCCATCCAATACTTAGGGGATATGTGTAGTACTGTGTGTCATTTATCCCTCACAAGCCTGGCATGTTGGGGGCAGGGAGTCATTCCCATCTGGGCAGACAGGGCTCAGAGGCTTTATATCATTTGCCTCTAGCTATAACCAGGAAGTGATAGAACTGGGATTTGAACCTGGAACTGTGCAGCACTGCTGTGCAAGCCTGAGTCCTGACCTCCACTACTCTCCTTTAGACATCAAACTGAAAAGTGTCCGTGTGTATACGGGTATTCAGGAATGTGCACATGAGTGGGTGTGCATTCATGCAGGCTCATGTGTGTCTACGTGCCTGTGGAGGTCAGAGGTCAATGCCAGGTGTAAGCCTCTATCATTTTTCTACCTTATTTTTTGAGGAAGAGTCTCTTGTTGAACTGATTGTGCTAAACTGGCTGGCCAAGTAAGCCTCAAGGATCCTCATGTCTCCTTCCCAGTGCTGGGATTACAGGTGCAAGCCACTGTGCCGAGTTTTTCACTCAGGACCTCATGCTTGCACAAGTACACTGCCAACTGAAGCTATTCCCTAGTCCTATGACATCCATCAATCGTAACTGAAAGTCATCTCTTAGCAACCAGAACCCTGGCAGGGACAGTCTGCACAGCCCTGAGGGTCCTTTAGCTACTCTGGGCAGTGGGTTCTTAGTCTACACGGTGAGAAGCTGAACACTGTATAACAATACTGATTAACAGTGGCTGTCTCTGGGCTCACTGGGAAGACTGGTTGCACCAGAATTGATTAGTAATGTCTACCGCAGGCCAAGGGACAAGTAGCAGCATATGCCATATATGTGTCACTCCAGAGCTGGATGACCTGCAGATTCTCTTCCAACTCTGACCAGCTCTGATTCTAATAAAATAAATAAAAAGGGGGGAGATGGGAAGAATAGAAACAGACGAACATTTTCCAACACAGGATGTCTGCCCATGCCAACAACATCTAAGCTGTATGCCAGGAAGTGGAAGGCACACCTGCTGTCCTCATACCCAGCAAGACAACCAGAAGTGGCAAATGCATGGGTTTGCCTGGTGTGGCCCTGGCTATCCAACACCCCATCAGTAAGTACACAAAACCTTTCGGAGAAGACCTCCTGGGTCAACCACGGCCAGACATCTTAGCCAACCTGAATCTCTGCTTCCCACGGCTTAGAAAGTCCTGCCAGGATGGTGAATCACAGTAAGAGATGCATTAGGACATCGATGGTCTCAACAAACAAGGGCTGCTGTTCTCATCACTGGCATCAAGGCTACCATTTTTCTTTGGAGAGAGGTAAATGTTCACATGAGCCCAGGCCACACGCAGCACCATGCCCTGAGTTCAGTGACCACGCACTCTAGCCAATAAACAATGTCATGTTTCTCCAAGCTCCTGGTGTCTCCAGGGTCCTGGGAGGAAACAAAGGGTAGATACCAAATAATGTGATTGGAAGATGTTTAAACAAAAGAACAGGAGACCTGAATGTGTCTTCCTGTCTAGGTAGGCCAGTTCTCGTTGTTTGCAGAGGACATAGTTTCCTGGACATACAACACCCAGCAGGAAAAGCCCCTGGTGGTCCCAGTATCCAGGAGCTGACGATGCAGGGAGTACAGGAGAACCGAGGATGTTGTATCGGGGACAGACCAGACGAGGGAATGGCAGGACAGGAACCTGTGAGAAGGCTCCTCAGCAGGGCTCGGCAGGGACTCACTCAACAGGAAGGAGAGGATCTTCCCTCCCCAAAGGAAGAGGTCACCTCATGTGACTGATCCCCAAGACCACCGAGTAGCCCCTGTTGGAAGCACATGGTCTGCTTCCTCAGCAGCCCCAGGTGGGCAAAGCAGAGCGGTGGGCAGGGGCAGTCCATTAGACAGGCTCAGGTACCTGAGGGGGCCATGAGCAGCTTTCTCTTGCTTATACGCTCTGACTGAGGCCGCCGCTCTGATCCAACACACATGTCACAAGCAATACCGCTTAGGAAATAAAACAACTTTCAATTCTGCTTTTAAATCATATTTTCTGAGATCAAAATCTTATTTACCAAGCACTGCTGCTGAAAGCTAAGGTGGAGCCCATGGTGACGTCTCAATGCTCCAACTCCATGCTGTTCAAGCCAGGGACATGGTGGTGGGTATCAGAACCCAGAATCTGGGCTTGAGACAGGTTCTAGGAGCCTTGAGTCGCAGCATGGTCTCATGCGCATACCCTACAGGAGTCTTATGGCCCCAAGGCCACCAAACAGGGAAGGACCCTCCCCCCAAGAAAACTGGGTGTTTCTATCCCTTCACAACCTGAGCTCTGACAAGTGGCTACACACTCATTCAAAGGAATGGACTGACCCTGATCCACGGATGAAAAGATCCCAAAACTGCCTTCAGGTTCACCACCCCACAGAGCATAATGCGTGATTCTGCTATGGCAGAAAGGAGTAGCCACAGCACCGGTGGAAGTGGACGACAGTGGTACACCCTTAAGAAGCACTGATCGAGCTAGGCAATGGTGGCTCACGCCTTTAATCCCAACACGTGGGAGGCAGAGGCAGGTGGATCTCTGTGAGTTCGAGGCCAGATTGATGTACAGAGAGAGTTCTGGAACAGCCAGGGTTACAACAGAGAAACCTTGTCTAGAAAAACAAACAAACAAAAACCACTGACCATAGGCCCTTACTCTCCAAACCTTGGTGGTGGCTTCACCCTCCCCCAGCTGCAATATGAAGGGAGAGATCAGAGCTAGGCCCTCCATAGTGAGATGAGCTAAAGCAGAAGGTGGGAAACTTAAGTAATGCAAGCCCTCCCAACCTCCCCCACCTCACTGAGAAGTTCACCTTTCAGGGCAGCCTGGCTCGAGTGCGCCGGGCGTCCAGTGCTTCACAGGGCACTCTGGTCTCCCGCACCACACCCCCAGAAGAGATCCTGGCTTTTAGGGATATATACACAAATGTCAAATCACCTAAGGCAGGGTACCAACGGATAGATCAAAGTAATGAATCCACCCAAGTCTATCTAGCCTGATGAGCCAATGAGCTTTTCGTTCTTCCTTAAAGGTGGCATAGGTGACCCCAAAACAGCCACATCACCAAAAAGTCCCACCCATGTATGGATAGCTTCCCTAAGGCTTTGTAGATGGAGTCTCCTTCGTTTAACATCCCACATTCTAGCACCTCCGAGACCCTCTTCAGTCAGGGCATGGAGGGCGCGGTGGCCAGAATCCCACATAAGGGATGGAGTTTCCCCAGACTTCCATAAGAGAATGCTAATGAGCAGATCCTATGAGAGTGTCCTCCAGGTAACCACACGTTCATACCATGTCCAGAGGACAGGGTTCTAGAGACATCCCCATGCAAGGCTGCTCTGGCTGGGCAGGGTGGGCCCTACCCAGGGGCGACAACGGCAGATGTGGGCCGCAGTCCTCCAGCTGCAGTCGGGAAGAGTTCCTGCACGGCTCCCTGGACTAAGAATCCTACCCTGTGTGGAGCCCGCTGGTAGGACCCACCCACAATGCCAGAATCTTCCTCTTGCTGTCTTTTCTCCATGTGGGTTGATTATCCCTCAAAGACATAGGACTCTGCCACCTTGGTGGGGCTTAGCTCAAACCGTTGTACTGGGGATGCAACCCAGGGCCTGGAACATGCTCCCTCCCATGGAGCATCCCTAACTGCTGCTTGTTTGGTTTTGCTGAAACAAGATTTCCTATAGCTAGGGTTGGCCTCCAACTCACCAAGTAGCAGAGAATGACCTTAACTCCTTGGTCCTCATACCTCTGCCTCCCCAGTTCCGGGATTACAGACACACCTTGTGGCACTTGGTTTTTACATGGTGCTGGGGATGGGCCCAGGGCCTCGTGCATAGGTGGCAAGTGTTCCGCCCACCAACTGGGCCATAGCCCTAGCTTTTGTTTTGTTTTGTTCTATTGAGACGGAGTCTAAGTTGATCAGGCTGGCCTTTAATTTTTCATTGTCTTGCCTCAGCCTCTAAAGTAATATAGGTAGCCTGCAGACTCTACCTTAAGGTCTTTTGTAGAAGAGCAAAGGGGCCAGGCTACCCGCCCTCTCTTTCCTATTCCTCCACCACCCCCTAGCTCCCATTGGTAGACACACACAAAACTAGTCTGATTCAAAATGCAAGAAGCAGATCTCAAGACATTTTCCACATAGCAAACTTTCTAATGCTCTGTGTGTGTGTGTGTGTGTGTGTATGTGTATGAGTGTTTTGCACTCCATCACTGTCCATGCACCACATGTGTGTCTGCTACCTGTGGAGCCCAGAAGAGAGTGTCAGATCCCCCAGGACAGAAGTTACAGATGTTTGTGAACCTCTGTGTAGATACCTGGGATCAAACCCAGGTCCTCCCGGAAGAGCAGCAAGTGCTCCTAGCCATTGACTGAACCGCGCATCCCTCCAGCTCCTCTAACACTAATTCTTCTTGGTCACCTTTTTATGTGGCAATGATGCAACTCTCTTTTTTAACCACCCAGTTCTAAAAAGACCTGAGTCACCAGCCAAGGCAGGGACAGCAGTGGGTCCCTGGGAGGAATCAAAGAGGTTGCTTGCTAACACTCTGGCCAGCCTGGATTCCCTCCTTGGGCTCTTGGCTCCTCACTACATGAGACATGGGAAAGAAAGGGGGCTGTCTCTCCTGCACCCGCAGTTCCTGTGACTCCTTGGAGACAGTACTGAAGAAGCAAGGTGACTATGGTGAGGATTAAAGTGCCCAGCTCTGCCATGGGCAGCTGCTTCTCCAGAATATGGGGATTCATAGAAGGGGGTGATGATTATCTGTGAGTAAACTAAATAGTTCTCCATCAGGGCTCTATGGCCTCCTGGGAACACAAGGCATGCCCAGTGCGAGCAGCGCGGCGACATCTAATAGATCAAGGCCAGAAATGCTGCTCAACTCAGTACAGGACACAGGACAGGTTTTACACCACAAGTAACTGGGTCCCAGAGTCGGAGTGGCCAAGTGAGACCCCTTGAGCTGGTGTGACCACTGCTTAGCAGACAGTAAGCACTCAGGGACTGAAGCTAAGAGGCAAGATACATAGGGGCCAAGGCTGTATACTCTGTGCCACAGGCAGTCACGTGACCCCTGTGGAAAGGAGACAATGTGATTCCTTGCTACACGGAGCAGAGGTGGTGCTCCCAACATGGTGTCGTGGCTCTCAGCAGGGTGGTAAGGTTGAGGGGAAGGTTTTCCTTCCTTTCCGTAAGACTGTCCTCAACCGTGTGTTATTTGGTAGAGAAGGTGGATGGAGAGAGGCTCCCCTAGACCACCCACAAGGCAAGAGTCACGTGGAAGGGAGCAAGCCCCACTGCAAGCAGGCAAGGTGACCCTTAAAGGCTGACGGATGTTCCCAGCAGAACGAAGAGGCAGTGAGAAGTGTCAAAGCTCGGAACTATGGGATCCCCGAGGGTAAAGACGGCAGGCAGCTGGGTTGAGTACCACTCCATGGCCACTGGACTTCATGCTGGTGGTAGCTAAGACATCAAGGTCCGTTGAGACGGGGTGGCCCTTAAGGCCAATCCACGCGATAAACTGAGGATCCGGGAGGCTAAGTAGCTGTCCTAGGCAACGACGGGCAGGTAAGATACACGCTTCCTCTATGACTCTACCGCAGCGGATCTGCAGAAAGCTGTCTGGGTTGACATATGCAGTCTCTGGGGTCCCCAGTGCCCCTCTCCGCCGAGGTGAAGCCTCCTGCTCTGCCCACACAACCCTGCTGGCAGCATGAAGCCCTGGGTCCACCTGACACTCCTCCGCTCTTAACCTCTAGAGCCTGCTCACCAGCCGCGTACAATCATGCTCACCTGTAAGCCCGGCACCACTTCACAGGGGTCATGAAGATTAGGGAACTCTTTCAAGCAAAGGGCTCTCGGAGTGATGAGGCCTCGTGGTAAGCAGTGTGTGTGTAAGGGAAGCAAGCCACTGTTATTGGTGCCTTGCTGGTGACTCAGCCCTTGCTGTCAGGCTCCTATGGAGTCACGGTAGCATTTGGAGGTCACTCGTTTTGAAGCCATGTCGCCCGAGTGCCACTTGTGTAACAATCTCTCAAGAGACACTCACTCTGTGAGCACAGTACCTGGGAAACTCACTCAAGTTTCCCCTATTGCCTTAAGGGGGTGGGGCTGATGCAAAGTTAAGTGCTCACATAGGACCAAGAGACCCACTCAGTATAGCTAGAGGAAGTATCCATACCAACTGGGTCACAGCCCGCCATCTTGGGTGTGCTCTTGGGCTCTGAGATCTGCCTACCTTACTGGATCCCCCAGCCCAGTAGCCAGACTATCATTTGCCTGCCCCCTAAAGAGAGCCTCGGTTGCAGGCTGGTGAACTCTGGTAAACCAAGAACCAGCCGGAGCAAAACAAGTCCTTCTTCCCCTTTGTAACAGGCAGCCCTGCCCCCACCACCACCTACCCCTCGAACTTCCTCCACTGCAGACACAAAGCAGAGACACCCCTGATCACCTGCAAAGTGCCCATCCATCCTCTGGCCTTGGAGGTGGTCCAACAGGGCAGGCCTGGACCTCACCTCCTCCCAAGCCTCAGAAAAGGACAGTCAGGGGTGCTTGGAAGCTGTATGTGGTGCCTCACTGTAGTGGGGACTCTCCAAGCCGACTACAAGCAGTAGGCTGGGATTTCCGGGACTGCCCTGCGGCTGCCCCCAGGGCCAGAGAGGCAGCAAGACTGTGGAGGGCTGGAGGCACAAACCCACTCCTCAGTCCCGTGGCCAGCCCCTTTTCAACAGGAGAGGGCTCCCAGCTAGGCAGTAAGCAGCGCGTCCCTTCATTCATCCACGCACCCACCAGTTCATCCATCCATAAAATGTCAAGCACTGCCTCAGTCTCCCCAGATGGTCAATAGAGACGGGAGTTGTAACTGACAGAGTCATTAACGACTGCCCAGTGGCCTCCGTCTGGTCACTACTGTGACTAACTTCCTGACCTGGTGACTCAGATACGCCTAAAGTCCTCAATCTTTATACGGTGAAACCCTACATGCCCCTGAAAAAGGCCATTAGGGCTCCCCCCGCTCCAACACACATACCTGCTCGGGTGGACCTGGCCCAGATCACGTCCATCCCTCTCCATCTCTCTCACTTGTACTCACAAGTGCCACTGTCCCTCCAACCTTTGCCCGTAGCTCCTGTCCTTCTGTCCATCCTCACCCAGGAGGCACCGTCCTTTCTCTACCACTTCCAATCATACCGAAATGGCCTTCCCGGGGCTGGTGAGGTGACTCGGTGGGGGAACGTGCTAGCCCCGTAAGCCTGACAACCTCGGTTGGATCCCCGGAACCCATGTGAAAAAAAAAAAACTGTATGCGCAGTGTGCAACTGTAATCCCAGCACTCCTACGGCCAGACAGCAAGCGGGGACAGGAGATCCGCCTGGAAGGTTGCAGCTAGCTACCCTGGAGGACGCGGACCCTGCTTTGGAAACAAGGTAAAGGAGCGAACTGACCCCCCAAAAGTTGTCCTCTGACCGCACACACGCCATGGCACAAGTACACACTCACACACGCACATGCACAGGCGGACGCAGTTATCACTATTAAATAATGATGAATATGTTTAAGTAAATTTTAAAAAGGAAAGGTTTAATGAAACAAAGGGTCTTCCTAAAGCCACCTAACTTGCAGGATAGCAAACACTCTTCCCCCAAACAGCAAGGGAGGCGCCAACCTCTGAGAGCTCCGCTCACCCCACACGGCACTGTAGTTTACAGTACATCCAGCCCTTCTGGAGGAAGGCTATGATGGCCTTCTCCAGTGTACTGTCAGCGCAGTACCTGGGGTGCTCCCTCTCTGTGAGCATGGTACCCGGAAACTCACTAAGTACACCGAGTGCTATAGTACTCACTGCGAGCACAGTACCTTCGTAACCAGTTCCTAGGCTGGCACTTGATTTTTGCCTCTTGACCCTTCTTCCTCCTGTCTCTGATGATAATCGCTCCCATAGGATCACTCTGAAAACCAGGTGAGCACTGCGCATGCACAGCTGGGTTACTGACAACGGTCACTCCTCCCTGAGCATCTCGCTCTACACACCCTCCGGCAGGAGTGGTTCCTGCCACTGTTCCTCACCGGAGAACGGCAAACTCCAGGCCCGTGAGAAGCCTCAGAGATCAGTCCCTTCCGTTCTGAGTGGGACCTCAAGGCCACTACTGCATGCCAAGGTGGGTGGGCCACCACTCCCCAAGGGCTCCCCTCTTTCTTAGTATCAGCTATTTCGTTTTGTTTGTTTGAAACAGGGTCTCTCTGTAGCTCAGGCTGGCCTGGAACTTCCTGTGTAGCCTAGGCTGGCCTCAAACTAGTGGCCTAGGAGGATCTGAGACCTCAGACTCCAAGTGCTGACTCCTACAGGTGTACTACACCACAGCAGCTCCAACACACACCTCTAAAGCGCGCTTCCCAGCCTCACCTGGGCTCAGATGTGGTCTAGGCCCTCATGCCCCACCAGCCCAACAGAGGACCTAGTGGAGGCCCAAGCTTCAACAAAGTGCAAAGGCCAGGTACTTAAGGGCTAAATGGGACAGTGCCCACCAAAGGTTCCCCTGGGACTATGATGAGCAAGGAAGAAACCATTGCCTGAAGTTAGGAAGCCTCTGGGTGGAGGGGGGCTGTTTGTTACACAGCTAGTCAGTCCTGGCTGACACATTTCTCCAGCTGGGCCTGGAACAAATAAATGTATTCACCTAGCCTGGCCAGGGAGCCAGAGTGGGAAGCAGAGAAGCCAGGCCTTCTATCAACAGCTATTCTTTACTTCTCAAGAGCCCAGGATCGCCTCAGGACACCCAAGAAAGCCAATAGAAGTGCAGGTGTTTGTTCCCCACAGGTGACCTCTCCTGAGCTGGACCCAGAGAGCCCAGTCCCAGCAAGCACCTGCTTCCCAACCTGATTCCTCCAGACCCGCCCACCTGCAGACTGGAGGAGCCAGCTCACCTGCCTAGCTCCACAGCCTAATTCTCATTGCTGATAACAGCCTGGAAAACAACAGGGGCAAAGGCCAGGATGGAAGGCAGCTGCGGGGCTCCCCCACTGCAGAGTCACCTCAAGGGTCTTTGGGCCACCACACTTGCCATCAGCCCGTCCCCACCTGCAAAGCCAGCAGTGGATCAGATGACTCTAGAACCTGGGGTCCTTGGAACCTGGCTGTTCACCAGGGGAGTCTGCTTTAAAAACATCCTGCTGAGCTGGGTAATTTAAGATCCTTTTAAAGCATTACTACAAGGCTGTTCTGCACTCTTTATAGGGAAGAAGCTGGATTTTCAAAAGGAAAGAGAAACAGAGTTGGGGGAAGGGAGGAAGGGACAGAGAGAAACTAAAATGAAACTTCCTGAGGCAAGCAGCAGCTTGTATGTCTAGCATCTAGAACATTCTAGATGCTTGCTGGAAAAAAAAAAAATTTTTTTTTTGAGACAAGATCTCACTACATAGCCCAGGCTAACCTGAAAACCGGTGTCAACCCTCTGGCCTCAATGCCTGAACTTCTACCTTCTGAGTGCTAAGATTACAGGGTTTTAAATAAATAAATAAATAAACAAACCACCCCCTGGAGAATACGGGAAAGGAAGGGGAACACCAGGTGATTTCTAAATTCCCTCTGGCCTCAGGGCCTTTGCATTTGCCCTGTCCCTCCACCTGAAAACCCTTCTCCCAGACAGTGATGCCACACCCTCCCTGACACACAGCCTCCCTTAAGCCACCTGCTTCCTGGCCTTACCAGCCTCCTGTCTGCTGTTTTTCAAGTACCCAGAACAGTGGGATTTATCCGTTGAATGAATACCTGCCTCCCTTAACCCCGACATCAAGGCTAGAAGGAAGTCTTCACAATCCTCCCTTTACAGATAAGGCAGTCATCTGGGAATCTGCAGAGGCAGGATTCCACCTGTCTGATGTCAAGTCTGTGTCACACAGAGACACACAGTCTGATCTCCTCCCAGCTTTCTAGCCAAACACAGCCCATCTGACGCATGACGGAGGTGAGGGGGTGGATCCTTAGGAGAGTTTCAACCCCAGAAGTCTCTGCTCAGCCATGTCCTCAGTCTGGATATATATACACAACAGGCACCTCTGACACTCACCAACGCGCCTCTGGTTAGGGCTCTGCTGGAGGGAGTAAAATGTCCTTTCACAGGTATGCCAACCCCTCCACCACCTGGGGACACACTGGGTACCTGCTCACCAGGGTGAGGATGAGAAATCCTCACTCTGCCTTTCTGTATCATGGGGCTTAGCCACCTGGCTTCCATCCTGGGGAAAACAGGAAGTCTGAGGGCAGAAGAAAACGAGGCTCTCAGTAGGAGCAGCCCAGACTCTTGTCCTAAGAGTGGAGATGCATGTGGCTCTCAGAGCCTCTTCTCTCAGCTCCTGGTGGTAGGGCTGGCAGACAGACCCTGTGGGAACTCACTTCCTGGTGACATTCTGCCAGACTGACGCACGGTCCCCCACCCAAAAGAAAGCAAACAGTTAAACTGTTAAAACAGATACAGTTCCATTGATAAAAAATGGTAAGTGCCTTGTTCCTAACAGCCAACAACTGGGACTTAGCTAAATGCCCAACGGCAGGGAAGGGGTCCGCCTATCACGTTAGTGCCCGGTATACTTCAAGATGGGAAAATTACATAGCAGGTGAGAAAAGAACCAGGCAGTCACATATGTGCGGACCTTAAGTGAATTCCAAATACAGCATCCAGTGACAACCACAAAGAACTGTGTGTTCATGTCCAGAGTGCTCGGCGGGGATTCCCAGAAAATGGGCAACAGGGTTTGCCTTGAAAAAGGACCACTGCAGCCCGACTACCGCGGCCGGGCGGTGGTGGGCAGTGGTGGTGGCACACACCTTTAATCCCAGCACTCAGGAGGCAGAGGCAAGCAGATCTCTGTGAGTTCAAGACCAGCCTGGTCTACAGTATGAGTTTGACCATTGGAAGCACAAGCATGGGGCTGCAGCTTCTTCACCTTTCCCTACACTTTGGGTACAATGTGAGCAAATGAATCAGTTACCAAAGAGAGAGTGTGTGTGTATGTGTGTGTGTGTGTGTGTGTGTGTTGTTTTTTAAGTACCCCTTGAGAAATCCTTCATAAACTGCAACAATCTTACAGCCTCATACTCAGTAGCTCTGCAGACACCCCTCATTTTCCCAAGTGCTCTGTGTACCTCAGGTCACTGCCTGACTTTGGATAACAAAGACTTTTCCTTTAAAAGAATTTTTTTTTTCTATAGGGGAGTGAGAGACATGTCCCTGTGTGTGGAGGTCAGAGGACAGCTCACAGGAGTCTCTCCTCCCACCACGTATTCCCAAGGACTGTACTCAGGTAGTAGGACTTAGCAGCAAGCGCCTTTACATGCCGAGCCATCTCGGCTGTCCATGATCCTTCCATTTGTATGAAGCTCTGACTGTGTGCAGGCCATCCTGCTACTAGGTACTCACCAGAACCAGTGTCAACATCTGAATTTTCACCGTAATAAGTGAGGTACAGTTGTCACCCCACATGTGAAGATGATTAAGGCCTCTCAGGGAAAGCAAGGTGCCTAAAGTTACACAGCCAGGAAACTGCAGCCTCAGGCTCCAGTCTTTCCCCACAGGACAATGGCAATCTCCACGTTTGTTCTGCCCCACGGTGGGGACAGGCAAGGCTAGGCTGCCCTGTTCTGTCTCATTTAATCCTTTAATCAAAGGCGTAACTAGTCCTTCTCAAATGTCCATTCTGATGAAATACCAAGCTGGTCCCCTTGGTGATAGGTGACGGAGAAGTTGCCTGGAGGTGGGGTATCCTGGGGCGCTTTGCCTTTGGGATGATTCAGCTCCTGTGCTCCCCACAAAATGCCCCAGAAGGTCCTTTCCCTCTACCAAGTGAGCAAGCAGGGAGACACACACAAGCCACCACAGGTTCCAAAAAACAAGACTCCTAGCATGAGGCTCCCTCTCTTGTGGCCTGGTAGGGGGGCACAGTGCCACCCAGCAAGACATCTACTACCTGGGAGGGCACCAGCGGTCAGCCAGAGCACCTCTCCTTAAAATGCACTGACTTCCTACAGCCTGTGGAAGGCAGGCCACAATGCCCGGCCACAGAGACTGCTAGATGCTTGTTCTGGCCTGCGCCACCCTTGCCCATTCCCTCCCCCACCCCCACCCTAAACACACAACTATCTACAAATGTGATGTACTCCAACGTCTACTCGTGACATTAAAAAAAAAAAAAGTGCTTACTAAATGCCGGAATCATAAAAGGAGGGAAAGATGGGCACACAGAAAAGGGACCCACACGGCAAAACAGAACAAATGTTAGCGTGTATCCAAGCATTCATGTGTATGGGGGTTCCCTGGGGACTGGATGGGAGGGGGGTTTTCTCAAAGAAAAATCCCAGCACCTGGAGGTGCCACTTATCTAGGAAAAGGCCCCGTGGTAGATCTCTGAAGCATATTTGCTGACACAAAATCCAAGTTTATAGGATGGAGGCTCAGACACCACAGAGAGAAAAAAAGCCCCGGACAGGAACAAAGGTGGCTAAGGTTCACCCCACCAGATTCCCAGAGAGCCGGCAGCCGAGAGCGAGCTGAGAGGGAGACAATGTACCCGGCAGTCCTGGAGGAGCAGGGCTGGAGAATAAAGAAGGCTACTATATCCCTTGTGTCCGGATCCCTGCTCAGTAAAGGAAGAAAGGACTTTGCAGATCCAACCCACCGTTCTGAAACCGTGGGCCCTCCAGCCTGTGTTCGGTTTTTGTTTTGTTCTGTTTTGTTTTCAACCGTAAGGTGAAATGAAAGGTAGGGTGCTTTTTTTTTTTTTTTTTTTTGTACTTCTTTGGTGCAGTGGAAACAAAGGCTACAGACAAAAGACAAACATGTCTAGCAGGTGATCAAATTTAGCCAAGCAACGAGAGTGGCAAGATGGATTCCCGTCCTCCCCAACGAAGACACGTCTACAAAAAAAAATCTGGGCTGGCTGTAGGTTCCAACCTATAACACACGGTGGGCAGCCACCCTAAGCCCAGAAAGGCCCATGGGAAGTGCAAATGAGGAATGAGAAGCAAGCGTGGGCAGGCAGGCAAGCCCTTCCCCAAGAAGCTCGGCCTCTGTCCCTCTGTCCCCCTTCCTGTGATCCCCCCCAAATAGACGCTGGAGAGCTTCCTCTTTTGTTGACAAGCATTCTGGTTCCAAAGGATCCAAAGTCTCCTAGGCGCATCAAACCTGGCCCATGTCAGTCGTGCTGTTGCTTCTGCAAGGGTTTAATCAGTAACAGGCCCAGCAGACAGCACAGGGCAAGCTCTGACCTGACCCCACTTGAGGGCAAAGTTTACAGCCAGGTCAGAGGAGGGGTGTCAGGTCCCATGGCACCAGACTCCTGTTTGGATCTCCCTCCCCAGGGAACCAAGAGACTTCCACACTAAGTGTGTCCCCAGCTGAAGATTCACGTCAGGAGGGACTAGGAGAACCCAGAAACTTAGCTTGCACACCAGCCCAGTGCAGCTGGGGTCCAGGAAGCCTCTCTTCTATCCCTCATGATTCAGGTAATTGAATCAGTATAGACAGCAGACTCAGTAGATGGTTTGGGCAAAGGAGTAGATTGTTTGTTGACTGGTTTGAATCCAGATCAGTCACTCTGGGCCCCATTCCTGAAGTCCACACAATTAACTGGATAATACCCAGACAGTTCTGAACTGGGCTTCACTCCTCTGTGAGACACACTTCTACATGGGCTACTCAAGACGGGGCAAGGGGCTTCAAAAGGGTTTTCTGGGAATGAACTGCACTCAAATTCACCTTTGTTTCATCTGGGTAAATATTTCTCAATAGAGTGGTTGGGCCGCACTGTAAAATGCAGACAGATTACATAATGTCCAGGCCTAAGGGAACCCCAAGGAGGCTCCCCCACTTCCCAGGGAGTGGACACCAAGCAGGTATCTCAACATGGGACAAGATCCCTAACAGCAAACGCCAACCCCACCTCTGGCCTCCAGGCCACTGCACCAGGCCCTGGTGGCCACACCTCCATCCACACGGGCCCTGGGAGTGGGGGAGCCACACACCTCCACTAGAGGCATCCACTGGAGGCCCCCATTAACGCCCCCACAAAGCAAGAGCTACACAGAGGGAATTCCCTCATGCCAGGTGAAGAAAGGGAAGGACAGGATTATGCCAGCCTGTGAGACACTTACTCCCAGTTCCTTTTCCCTATTTTCTAACACAGAATAAGGCTCTGCCAAGACCAAACTTGCTCCTCAGATAACCTGGGGAGGGAAGGAAGGACACACACACACACACACACACACACACACACACACACACGTGCGACTCAGGTGTTCCTCAGAGGTAACCTGGGCCTCAGCTAGCCAGTGGGCAAGGGGCCCTGGCTGCTGGAGACTCTTAGGCCTGATTTCTTTCCACTCTCTCCCAAACATACAAACCTCTTGAGCAGTCAGGGAAAGTTGGAAGCCTCTAGCCTCTAGAGCTAACCTCTCCCAAAGCAGGAAGATCAGCTAGCTAGGCAACCAGGGAATGCCCTGTCCTTCCTAGAGCAAGTCACTGTCCCTCTCTACGACTGTCCTTCGCTGACAACAATTCTGCGTTTTGAGGGATAGCAGAAGAACAGAACCTAATAAAGCTCCCCCTCCACCAACTCAGCCAGGTAATAAAGTCAAATCCAGACTTGGGGGCTCCAGAGGCCAGAGAGGGTTACCAAGCACCTCTGGGAGCAGAACCCCTCAGTACCGGCCAATCAAATGAAAATCAAGGCCGAGGCCTATGACTCAAGGCAGGTTTAAGAACACACACCAGTCTGGGAGAAGACTGGGCCGCCTCCCGGCAACCCTCAATCCTCCTGGGGACAAAGTCTGCAGTTACTGCACCAACATGCCCACAGCCTGGAAGAAATAGGTGTTTTAAGCACATCAGACCCAAAATTCAGAATAAAAGTCCTCAAGTGCCACAGTGCTCTCAGGGGCAGGGGAAGTAGACTCAAGGAGCGGGGTATCTAGGTTAACTTTTCCCCCTCCCCATTCCTAGGAGCATGTGTCACACAGCCTGTGACACACCATCAAGGGAACATGGATGCCAGAGAAATGTCTACACACGCTACACATTTGTGGCATGCATGTAAGCAACACCCTATTTCCTGGCTGGACTTTCTTGGCACAGGTGTGAGCAGGCAGTGGATTCTGCCCTCTCCCCATGGTGTTTAGTAAACACCATGGAGCCTGCCGTTGGGGGGACGATACATTCTAGACAAGGGGCCCCTACAAAGATGAGTCCCCAAGCGCCAGGCTAAGGCCCAGCCAGAGCCTGTATTTGAAACTGCCCTTGTTGGAAAACACAAAGCATCCTGTTTAGGCCCTGCCCACCGCCCCCACTCCCCCCTCCTCGACCCCACCACAGCTGTCTGTCCCCAGGAGGAAGAAGGCCACCATTTGCAGATTCGATTTCCGAAAGCAACTAGTAAGATCCTCCTTTCTCCATCTCATCCAGCTGACCGGGCCCTAGCCACACAGCAAAAAAAAAAAAAAAAAAAAACTGTAACAAAACAGGACGCAGCCACAAAACATGCTTACACACGCTCCACAGACAACACAAGGGCAGGCTGAGCAGCCCAGTTTCTTCTACCCAGAGAACTTGACTAATCCAGAGTCTGAGCGGGTCCAGGACCTCGGCCCCCTCCCCCCTCCAACCGCCCAACGTGCGAAGGAGATTTTCAGAAAGGGCAGGCACCCGGTTTTGCCTTGCCAGGCCCAGCAGAAAAAAAGAATAAAGGAAGACTAAAGCAAGCGCAGGAGTTGCTTTCTGGAAATTGTTGGCGCTGGGGGTTTACGGTTTTTATGAAGGAGAAGGTTGCGTTTTGTTTCCCCCTGTAGCTCAGATCCAGATGGGCAACGGGTTCAGAAAAGGAACAACACACCACTACCGTCAGGGCCCAGTCTAGGGTTCACCCCGGGGTCCCAGCCATCGGAAACGCAGGCGCTCAGGCAAAGTCCCCAAGCTCTCAGCCCCGATGGGCTGGCTGAGTGGCCAGGACACGAAGAAGGGCTCCCCAACCTGCCTTGGAGGATCAGGTCTGGAGGTTCCAGCCCAGCTCCGCGCGCAGGCCGGGACCCCGGGGCCGCGCGCTCGGGGACAGCCAGCGGGGGCGCCTCGGTCGGTCCCGGGGGACCCCAGCTTGGGGAGCCCCACGGCCTCGCAGGGTCACTCACCGTGGCGGATGCCAAGCTGTTGTCCGCCAGCGTTAGGTGGTGCGGCTCCCAGCGTCTCAGGAATTTAGAGGTGAGGATCTTGCTGAGAAAGGTCCGAGGGTGCCGGATGACACAGACCTGAATGTCGCCCTCCTGCAGCAGCTTGTACCTCATCCCGTTGCACAGCAGCAGGGCCCGGCGGCACGGCACGGCGCCCATCACCTTGGTGCCCTCGGGGCCCGACACGTCGCTCCCTAGCAGCGGCTTGGTCTCCTCGATCTGCCGGGGGTCGCCGCCGCCCGAGCTGCTCGTCACATCCATGGCCGCGCCGGGGCGGGGGCCGCGCGCGCGATCGCGGCTGGCGTGGGGCCGGGCCGGCGGGGCCCCCGCGGAGGGCCCGCACCCCCCCACCGCCGGGAAGGTGGGGGGGCGTGGGCTAGGGGCGCCCCGCGGGGATGAACGGGAGCGCGCGGGGGCGGGCGGGGGCGCGCGGGGCGCTTCCTGGGCTGCTTCCTTCTAGCTGCTGGGGCGCATGCCGGCGCGGACGGGCTGGCGACTGCGGCGCGGGCGGCGGGCGATCGCGGGGCGCAGAGAGGATCGGGTCCTCGGGGGGCGGGGGCGGCGCCGGGGACGGCGGGCGCGGGCGTGTCTCGGCCTCGCGCGGGCGCGCTGTGCAGTGCGTGTGTCCGCGTCCGTCCGCGAGTATGTGCTGCGGGCGGGGGCCGCGCCGGCTGCCGGGGAGATTGCGGGAGGCTGGCGCGCGCGATTGGTCCCCGCGGGGTCATGTGCCCGCCCTCTGACGTCAATGGCGGCAACAGCGGCTTCGGCCTCCCCAGGGCGGGCGGAGTCCGGGATGGGCCGGGCCCCGGGCGGGGACTTGGTGGAGGCCGGCACAGCCCGATGGGAGAGGCGGCCTCTGGGGAGGGGGCCGGGGCTGGGCGAGCCTCGACAGTAACCGCGCGGCGCCCCAGAATGTGAGCAGTGGAGGGGGGCACATCACGCGAGCTGCGTCCCCGAGGGTGCACAGCCGATCCTTGTGCCCCTAGCCACCCCACCATCCTGGGCTGGGCTTGGGAAATAAAGTCTGCTCTGGGACCAAAAGGATGCACACCAGTCCAAGGTTAGGCTGAAAGCCGTGGGGGGGTGCTGCCCGCTGCATCCCTAACACCGTATCCCCAAGTCAAACTGCTTCCCTAAGGATGGCCAGATTGGGCCATAGGACAGTTTCTTGGAATTTAAATTGTTTCCCCATAGAGCTATGCATGGTGGTTTACCACTACAACCCCAACACTCGGGAGGCTGAGTCAGGAGGATTGCTGTGAGCTTGAAGCCAGTTTGAGATACATAGTGAATTTCAGGCCAGTGAAGACAGCAGGCCCATCTCAAAAAAAAAAAAAGGTAGGATTCAGAGATGTATCTCAGTTGTCAGTAGGGTGTTTTGTCGATAAAGTATGTTTCCTAGCATGCACAAAACCTTAGACTGAATCCCCAGCACTACATAAATAAACCCAGGAGGTGGCCTGTACCTGTAATCCCAACACTGGGAAAGTGTCAGCAAGAGCACTTGTTTTCAAGGGGTCATCTTTGGCTGTGAGCTCAAGACCAACCTGTAATATATATCTCAAAAAAAAAAACAAAAAAACTTAAATTTTTTTTTAAAAGGAAATATCCCCTCACTCATCTGAGAAGAGCCCCCACTGAAGACCTCTCCTCCTGTCTTTGATGCCTCCTGGCCTTTGGTTTTGCAGTCCTTAACTGAGAGAGGGCACAGACAAACCCTCAGCATCCTGAACACAGAGCCCCTCCTAGGATCTCAGGTTGCAAAACTCTCGGAAATGATCCAGCCTCCACCAACACCACAGGCAGCTCCAGAGTCACAGACTCAACCTGGTCAGCTCTGGTCTTCAGTCCCCACACCTGTCTGGGTGAGACTCGCATCAGATGAGCCCCTGTGACGGCTTGGAAACAAAACATGTCCCCTTCTTGTCACTGCCGAAGATCTTCCGCAGGGCTTTCTCGTCTCTAGTCTCCTCACATCATACCTGTAGCACTTGCAGCTGGGCTGGGGAGATGGTAAAAATGCCTGCTGTGCAAGTATGAAGACTGGAGTTCAAATCCCCAGTATTCACAAACACTAGCTTGGCAGCTCCTACCGCAAAATAAGGGCAGAGACAAATTTCCCAGAAGTTTAAGGGCCAGCTATCCTGGCATACACCATGGCAAAACCAGAGACCCTATCTCAAACGAGGTGAAAAACAATGGCTAACAAGATTGTCCGCTGACCTGTACACGAGTACTGTGGCATGCGCATGCATGCATTCATTCATGCATATGCACACAAATATATCATACACATACACAAACTGCAGCTCTCCGCCCTCTTGTTAAGTGAGGGTCCCGCAGTAGTGAATACCCGTGTGTTTGGCCGGTGTTGAACTGTAGAGTGAATGCCACAGGAAGTTCTTAGAGTCCCTGAGGTGGGACTGCTCACACACACCCTCCTAAGAATAGCCAATGAGGACTGGGGGTGGAGGGGACAGGTCTCAGCCTGCCTTCCTCACTAAATAAAACACTTAGTCACTGGTGGTAGCACAAGCTTGTAAGTCCCATTTAGGGAGGCTGAGGCTAGAGGACCATGAGTTAGTGGCCAGCCTGAGCTACATGTCTTCTAAAAATACATTCTGTCTGTGAGGAGATGGACAAAACTATTCTCTGTGCCCCAGAGGAAGACACTGCTAGGTTGTAAAATGGAAATTCATTACCTTCCCACAATTTACTGAGCATTTCATTCAAGTGCCAAACTTCAACAAGCTTGTAGAAACCATTGTGCAATAAAGGAAAGCCCTAGCCCCCACCCCCTGGTATAAATATGGCCGTAGAGAATGGTGGTGGTCAAGAACCAGAAACACCCTCCAGCCTTTTAGGGGTGGGGTTAGGCCCAGGCAAATTTTTGTTGATTGATCTCTTGCTGTCTGTGAGCCTAGGCCAGGTTCTGGATTATTAGCAACTGTCAGTCACAGGGACCCCTGACCTCCAAAGATCTGCATGGAAGCTGTCAGCCTGCACTCTGCTGATAAGGTCACAGAGTGCTTGAGTGGCCATCCAGGCTTCCAGCTAGTTAAGATGGGCTCAGAGCCAAGGAGTAGTGCAAAAAAAGTGCAAAAACAAAAAACAAAAAAATGAGCACATTGTGCTAGTGGCTAGATGAAAGAGAAGGAGCACCTGACCCAGCTAGGGTAGGGTGAGCATGACACTAGGTATGTGTCCCCCGCTCCAAAAGAACATTAGGAATCTGATGCAGAGACTGGAGGAATGTTCAGCAGTTAAGAATGCTTCCTGCTCTTGCAAAAGACCTGAATTTGATCCCTGAACCCACATTAGGCAGCTCAAAACTATCTGTAACTCCAGCTTTTGGTGATCCAGTGCCCTCTTCTGGACTCTGAGAGCATCTGCACTCATGTGCACAACACCAAACACAGACACACACATCCACATCTTTGAAAATAAAATAGATTTTTGCAGAGAGAGGCGGGGGGGGGGGGGGGGGGAGACAGAAGCTCCAGGAAAGGTGAATGGCCCACAAAAAGGCTGTTTGGCTTATAGCCATTTGTCAGGATGCAAAGGAGACAAGAGAGGCCTGGGAGAAGAGTGACCAGTGCCCTGAAATGCATGCCCAGAAACTGAACTAGCAGAGAATGACCTCATGGACTAGGCACAGAGAGAATTGTATGTGGCATTTTAAAAGGTCAGTGGTGACAACATGGTGTGGCTAAGGGGGACAGCCATACAGCCTGGCCATGGGAGGCCCAGCAAAGAGGCTGTTAAGGGCACTCAGGTGGGAGTCAAGGTGGCCCAACTCCAAGTCACTGGGTGGGGTGAGCTGTGTAGGCAGGACTGCTCTGTGTCTAGGACATCTGTAGACTTCCTCTACTCGCTCCGAGTCCCAGGCTCCATCAGAAAGGTGACTAAGCCGGATGTAGCATGGACATGCTCGGTGCAGTCACTGGGTTGATACCGTAAACATTAAGCAGAAACATCATGACAGCAATGACCAGTGCCCAGAAGTGGGTCCTGTATTCAGACATTCTGTTTGGTTTCAGTTTGTTCTCCCAACCAGCCCAGAAAGCCATCATTTTTAGAGAGAGGAAGTTAAGACTCAGAGTGAATCTGTTAATGAACTGGAGAAAGCCAGCCAAGAGTCAAACCTAAGACTGGGTACTGGGACTTTAGCTCTTGTAGGAATGCCTGCGTGGCTCACATTAGGCCCCAGGTTCGTTCCATCCCCAGCCCCACATGAACTAGATATGGTGGTGGTGTCTATAATCTGAGCACAGAAGAAATGGAAGCAGGAGGATCAAAGATCAAGGCTATCCTTGGCTACATACAAAGTTCAAGGCCAGCTCAGTCTACAGGAGACCGGGAGGAGGGTGCAGAGGTGGCTCAGCAGTTAAGAGACCTTCCTGTTCTTACAGAGAACCTGGGTTTAGTTCTCTGAGCCGCTTGAAAGCTCATGACCATCTTGTAACTCCAGCCAGAGAACTGGACTCCTTCTTCTGGCCTCCAGGGACTCCAGGCACAAATGTGGTGCGCAGACATACATGCATCATACACATAAAATAAAATAAACACATATTTTTAAAAAATTAAAACCAAAGCCAACCTCAAGATTGACTTGACCTTCACTTCCACATTTTGCTCACTTCTCTGGGAATACTGGAAGACATCACAAATATCCTGTACGTTTTCTTGAGACAACACTCAGAAAACTCTGACTCCCATAGGGGTCATCTTTAAGTAATACTACCTCTTGGCCTTAGAGTAAAGTCAGTAAAACAGAGGCCCAAGGGATTGATTGCAAGAAAGCCAAATATGGTAGCCCACCCCTGTAATCCTAGCTCTTGGGGAGCAGAAGCAGGAGAACCACCTTGGCTTCTAATTCATCCTTGGCTGTATAGTGAGTTCCAGCATGGCTTGAATCACATGATTTTGAGACGTGTGTCTCAAAAATAATAATAATAATAATAGGGGCTGGAGAAATGGCTCAGCAGTTAAAAGCAACTAGCTGTTCTTCCAAAGGACCTGGGTTCAATTCCTAGCACCTACATGGCAGCTCACAACTGTCTATAATTCCAGTTCTAAGGTATCCAACACCCTCACACAGACATACATGCAGGCAAAACACCAATGCATATAAAAGAAATAAATTAATTGAGTTTAAAATAATAATAAAGTCTTGAAGAATAGGAGAAGGAAGGAAGGACAGAAGGACAGACACCAACTGCTTCAGGGTCGCCTGTTCCCTGGCTGTGGGGACAGAGCCAGAAACAGGTTGCCTCAGAAATTGTGAGTCTACAATGGTGGAACCCTCTGCCTTTACCCCTGGGACGCGATTGAGCCCCTGCTACACTCTCTCCCAGTTTCCTGACCTAGAATCGAATCTGAGTTCAGCCATTAGATGGCATCAGAAGCACCATCCCAGAAGGTCTAGGTTCAGTGGGAGACTCAGACCCATTGGCTTTGCACTGAAGAACGTATGCCCAAAGTTGTCCTCAGGAGCATAAGATTCCGAACTCTCTTTAGATAGGACAGATGCCCTGAGAGTCTTCCTTCGGACACTGAGTTAGAGATCTGTACAGACAACAGAAGGCACGGACGTGTGTACATCCTCCACACTACTACGGACTTTGATGAAGTGGTAAAGTCCCTGTTCGGGAAAGGAGCATGAAGCACAGGGTCATGCCCAATGGCCATTTCTGCTTGGCTTGCACAGCTCATGAAATGATATGGAAATCCCGATGCAGGCAAGATTCCTTCTAGAGAGGCTCACCTTTGCATCCAGTGGTACATGTTCAAACAAGTCAGCTTGCTGAAATAAAAGAAAGCCCTGGTTCACAGCTTGCCAACTCCCCTGGTGTAAATACTCCCACTGAGACTCATTATGAGCTATTGAGTTCATTGCTGAACAGGAAGTACAGAAGAGATGTACTCCAGAGCCAGGTGCAATGGTACAGGTCCGGAAGCTCAGTTAATAGGAAGGCTGAGGCAGAAAGATAGAGTTTGAGGCTTGCATGGGCAACACAGAGAGAGTTCAAGGCTAGCCTGGATTGTGTAACATGACCCTGTTTCAAAATAGAAAGAGCTAAGGCTGTAGGTTGGTGGTAGAATGTTTGCATGGTACACACAAGGCTGGGGTTTAATTCCCAGTACTGCAATAAAAGCAATTAAAAGGGATGTACTCTATTCTAATGTATACAGTAGACTAGGGCTCAACCAAACATGTCAAGCCCAGCACCGCGACTACCACACCTGAAATATTTCCCCTCCGCTCATTCTACAGAGAAAGTTTGGCGACCCCTACAACAGACACAAATAATTCAAAATAAATTCAGTCATCTGATCATATCAGAAAGCTCCACCCCAGGAGACAAGGACTTTGCATAGAAGGACCACATGGCCACTAAGTCGTCTTCAGTACCTGTGATGTTTTAAATGGCCCCATAGGGTCATATATTTGAATGCCTGTTCCCGAATTGATAGAACTGTATTGAGAAGGATTAGGAGGTGTGACCTTGTTGGAGGAAATGTGTCACTATGGGTGGGCTTTGAGGTCTCAAAAGCCCAGGCCAGTCCCAGTCTCTGCTTGCTGCTTATGGATAAGATATAAGCACTCGGCTACTACCCCAGACCATGCCTGTTGCCTGCTTGCCTGCCTGCCTGCAGCCATGCTCCCTGCCATGGTCATGGACTCACCCTCTGAAACTGCAAGCAAGCCCCCAACTAAATGTTTTCTTTTATAAGCTGCCTTTATCATGGCGTCTCTTCACAGCAATAGAAAAGTACCTAAGACAGTACCATCAGATTCCAGACCCTCCAAGAAACGGTAAGTCCCCAGAGAGTCTGAGGGTAGTGTGATAATTGGGACATGATGACTTTTAGTCATTTTAAGATTGTAACAAGTCACACACCTTTAATTCCAGCACTCAGGAGGCAGAGGTAGGAGGATCTCTGTGAGTTCGAATCCAGCCTGGTCTACATAGCAAGTTCCCAAAAGCCAGGACTACATAGAGAGATCCTGTCTCAAACAAACAAAAAAGGAATATAACATTTGGGGCTGGAGGGTTGGCTCAGCAGGAAAGACAGCATACTGTGGTGGCTGAGGATGAGAGCTCCATTACCAGCCCCCACGCTGGAAGGTCCACAACCACCTGTAACTCCAGCTTCAAGGCTGTCTGATGCCTCTGGGCTCTGAGGGTACCTGCCCCAACAAGCACAGATTCTACACAAAAACACATGCATGCGCATAACTTAAAAAAATCAATATATATAAAAAAGAATATAGCATTAATTATTGATTTATATAATGTATTCTTTTATTACATTTAGTGTGTGTGTATGTGTGTGTGTGTTCACGTGTGCTGTGGTGCATCTGTAGAAGTCAGAGGATGACTTATGAGAGTCATTTCTCTCCTTTCATCAAGTGGATTCTGAGGAATGAACTCAGGTCATCAGGCTTGGCAGCGAACCCTGAACCATCTTGGTAACCCAAACACAATCTTTTTTAAAAGATTTATTTATTTCTTTATTGTGTATATTGGTGTTTCTAGGGCATGTGTGTCTGTACGTGTATGCGAGCGCGTGCGTGTGTGTTTAGTATCTATGAAGGTCACAAGATTGATCCAGCTGTTCTCAACCTCTGTGGGTCATGACCCCTTGGGAGGGGGTCAAATGACGCTTTCACAGGGGTCACCTATGATCATCTGCATATCAGATATTTGCATTATGATTTGTAACAGTGACAAGATTACAGTTATGATGTAGCAATAAGAATTTTATGATTGGAGGGTCACCACAACACGAGGAACTGCATTAGAGTGTCACACCATTAGGCAGGCTGAGAAGGAAGGTCTGCTTTAGACTGCAGGTATAGTTGTTAGATACCATATGGATTCTGGGACTCAAACTCAGGTTCTCTGGAAGAGTAATAAGGGCTCTTAACTGCTGATCCCTCTCTCCAGTCCCCAACATAATCCTTTTTTATAAATTATTTATTTTTATTTTATGTGCGTTGGTGTTTTGCCTACACGTATGTCTGTGTGAGGGTGTTGAATCCCCTGGAACCAGAGTTGCAGACAGTTATGAGCTGCCATGTGGGTGCTGGGAATTGAACCCGGGTCCTCTGGAAGAGCAGCCAGTGCTCTTAACCACTGAGCTATCTCTCCAGCCCAACCTAATCTCTTTAAACTGCTGACAGCCAGCTTATGAAGTGCTGCAGGGTTAATGGTTAATCCTCTGAGCTAATTGAGCTTAGCATGGCACATGGTTGCACACTTCTTTAGGGCCTGGCCTAAAGCAAGTGTTCAGGAGTAGACTGTGGGATAGATGGGTCTCTCACTGCCAAGTCCTCCTCCTCCTCCTCCTCCTCCTCCTCCTCCTCCTCCTCCTCCTCCTCCTCATCTTCCTCCTCTTCTTCCTCCTCCTCCTCCTCTACCTCCTTTTGCTTCTCAAGACAGGGTTTCTCTGCTGTAACTCTGGCTGTCCTGGAACTCACTCTGTAGACAGGCTGGCCTCGAACTCACAGAGATCCGCCTCCCGCTGCCTCCCAAGTGCTGGGGTTAAAGATATGTGCTATCACCACCCGACTGTGTCCATCTTCTAATCACTGTGTTAGGTGATCTCTTTCATTCATTCTTTCATTTGATTTCATTAGATTCCTTTTCTTTGTTGTTGGGTTTTGCTTTTTGAGACAAAGTCTTATACCCTAGCCTGGCCTCGAACTCACTGTGTAGGATGAGAATGATTTTGAACTCCTAAGTCCTTTCTCCACCTCCCAAATACTGGGTTTACAGGTACGTGATCCCAGCTGGCTTACATGCTGCTGGGAATCACATCTAATGCTTCACGAATGCTTGGCAAGCTCTTGACCGCCTGAGCTGTACGCCTGTCCCTAGACACCTATTCCTTAGTGCTCTCCTGAGTTCCAGGGGCTTTGTCAGGTATCGTAAATGTAGCTCATCACGCTACCCCCATCAAGTTCGCAGTTATGTGGGGAAACCAGACCCAAAGCACCATCCCTTGAATAGAGTCTTCCAAGAAGAAAACAAAACCTTGCCCTTCCAGGACCCCACTGTGAGTCCCCTTGGTTGATGAACCATAAAGTGGGGTGTTCACAGTACCTTCCTTGTGGATTCCAGAAATTCCATGGGACCCCATGTCAAGTTTATGGTGTTTTCAAGAAGACCTAGCTATTTCTATCCCTCCTTGTTTCGCTTTATTTTCTACACTGCTTATTTGCATGTGAGGCGGGAGGGCACATGCTACCGTGTGGGTTTGGGGCATCGAACTCAGGTTATCAAGCTTGCTGGCAAGTGCCTTCACTCAGTGAGTCATCTTGACACCCTTTAGGATGTATTGACACAGCCTTTAGGATGGCCTTGTCATCTAACCCAATTCTCTGAATCCCATCATCTACCTTCGCCTGGGGTGGGGACCTTCTAGCCACACCATCTCCATCGGTTCTGATTGCGAACGTCTGGAACGGACCTTTTTTTTGTGACAGGCAGGCAACTGCCCTGTTTCACTGAACCCATGGCCTCGACCTCTTGAATGCTACCAGCACCCCCAAGTAGTGTCAACCCAAAAGGTCTCCGGACAATTTTAAATGTCACCTGATTGGGGTGTGTGTGTGGCAAAAATCATCCCTAGCTTAAAGGGAGATGTTCCCTTTCCTCTTGGTCCATGGTGGCTGCCTCTGTGCCAGCCACCTTCTGGTCAGCCATCTTGTGTATCTCGAGCTGGGAGGATTCATACTCAGGCCGTGGCAACTTCCAAACAGCCAAATTTATCTGACTGCCAACGAATGTGGGGACCTCAAGCTATAAGCACCAGACCATGTGCATAAGAAAGATCAGGCACTGAATGTAGGCAATGAAATGTGTATCCCAACGTAGTCCCAGTTTTCTGGCTACCCATGGTGCCCTGGCTCTGGTAGAATTCTCTGGAAGCTTTGTCTGAAAACTTTCGCGTTGAAATAACATCAGCCTGCAGAGCATTCCAGAACCTCATTTGTCACAAGCATCAGAAGACACCCACTTAACAGAACATACACTGCGTCCCCATGGCATTTAGTGTACTGATCTGATAATAAAACGCACCTATTTACTCTCCCAGTATAGAGGAGGTCCATTTGCTTCCTGGAGCCTGGATCTCCTCCCCACCCTTCTCCTGGGCGGCTGGGAGGCCTTTGTCGTTTTCAAGGCAACGTCAGTGGGCAGCAAGGACAGGAAGTGGTGGGAGCATGGTTTCATATGTATCAACCTGTGACCATGACTGTGAACTGAATGTTGACTCTGCCGTGCCCCTCCCCACTGTCTCAGGTTTCCCCTTTGCCTCTTATTGCATCATGTAATGAAGTCCTGGGACTTAATGAAAAAGCGTTACAGAGGATTTGGTGTTGCTTTGGAATTCACATTTCTTACAATCAGTAGACAGATTGATTCAGATGCATGCACGTGCATGTGCGCACACACACACACACACACACACACACACACACCCCTTAGTATTTCTTGACTCTAATGTTGGTTTGAGACAAGGTTTCTGCACATAACCAAGGCTGTCCTTGAACTCATTATATACCCTAGGCTGTCCTCGAACTAGCAATAATCTTCCTGCCTCAGCCTTCTCAATGCTGGGATTATAGGCACGTGACACTACGCCAGCTACACTGTTGTTTCTTTTCCCTTTGAAATCAATGTTATTCAGCCAAGCCTGGTTCTATACCAGTATCCTAGCCCATTGGAGGCTGAGGAAGGAGAATTTCAAATACAAGGCTAGTTTAGGCTAGTATTTTCTAAAAAGGAATGAATAAAATAGAAGATAGAGGGGCTGGAGAGATGGTTCCAGAGGCCAAGAACATATACTACTCTTGTAGAGAACCTGAGTTCAAATCCCAGAACCCACATCTGGCTCACAACTGCCTGCAACTCCAGCTCCGAGGGATCTGATGCCTCTGACCTCTAAGGCACCTGTACTCACGTGTGCGTGTGCACACCATACACTCATGCATAATTAAAAATAAAATTAAGAATAGTAGAAGAATAGATGTTAATAAAGTGTTTGTCTGTTTTGCTCTTGGTGCTGGGGACTGAACCCAGGGCTTCACCTATGCTAAACACTAAGCCTCTGTCCCTGATGTATAATTTTACATGCAGTAAAGCACACTCATTTGAAAGAGAAGGTTAAGTTTGGGTGACTCCCCAGCAATGTGACCATGACCTCAGCTGAGATACAGATATGGAGCACCCCACACCCCAGGAGAGTTTCTCTGCCCCCTGTATGGCTGATCCCAACCACCCCTTCCTGGCCCAAGCAATCCCTGATCTATCTCCCATCACCACAGATGGGTTCCCTGTTTCCCAAATGTCCTATAGATAGAACCAGCAGGTACATTCTCTTTTGGCTCTGACTTTGTCACAGAATAGCAATTGACATGAATCTTGCTAGTTTCTTCTGGCTCATCTATTCATGGATAGACCAGAGAGTCTCCCTCCTTCCCTCTCATCTTCCCTCCTTTTCCTTCCTTCCTTCCTTCCTTCCTTCCTTCCTTCCTTCCTTCCTTCCTTCCTTCCTTCCTTTCATCCTCGGGTATTTCATGAGTCCAGAGTCCAAACGCCAGCCACTGATGATTCTTGCAAGTGGCTACCTGGCCTAGCCACAGAGTAAAAAGCCTGGATCTTTTATTTTATTTTTTAAGGAACAATCTGTGTGTCTCAGATTAATTGCATCTCTCTCCCACACCAGCTTTCTCTGTGACGTTGCCCAAATTGACCAATTTACATGTGACCTCCTTTCTTTCCACCTCCATCCGCTCTGAGTCAGTTGCTAAGAAGCAAGGAAAGGAAGGTTGGAGGGGTGTATGTGTTTCGAGAGTGCTGTTCTTCCAAACTCACCCCCACCCTCGCTCCTTCACTGACCCCTCCAGACAGTCCTTCAGTGAGTGAGAGTGACAATACTAACTCATTTCCCTTATGAAGCTGAAGCAAGGGCTGGAGAGACCACGCTGTTGGTAGAGTGTTTGCTCTAGGTTTGATCCCGAGTATTTCGTGAACTAAAGGCAGATGTGCATACCCATAATGTGAGCACTCAGGAAGTGAACGCAGGAGAATCAGGAGTTCGGGGTCAACTTCAGCTACATAGGAAGTTTGAGGCCAACCTGGGCTACTTGAAAAAAGAAGAAGGAAGAATAGGAAGAGGAAGAAGAGGAGGAGGAGGAGGAGGAGAAGGAGGAGGGGGAGGGGGAGGGAGGAGGAGAAAGAGAAGGAGGAAGAAGCCGTAGTAGCTTAGGCATTCAAGAGACTCCTATCCATCTCCTATCCATTCAGGAGACGTGGGTAGCAAGAACTTTGGAGGGAGGTAAAGCCTAGCTCGCTGTCTCCATCCTCCTTAGTGGGATAGTACCAACCAGGCTTTTCATGTCTCTGAAACCAGGCTCTTGTGACAAGAGACATGTTTAGGATTTCAGGACAAAGCTTAAGTGACAGTCAATGCCTAATAAATGAGCAAAGTGTGGCGGGAGGGGCACGGCTCTCCCTCCCCGGCATGAACATAGAGCTGTCCCCACACTCCCAGCATGAGGGAAAGGAGTGAACACATTCATGTAGCTCTGGGGAGCCTTGCTTCAGATGTAGGGGGATAGCCAGAATCAAGGAGAAGGCAAATCTGAGAGGTGGTGGTGCCCTGTACAACAGAAACCAATCAGAGTAGCTTTAACACAGGGGAGGTGTAGCTTGCTAGGGGCTCAGGCGTCTCACAGAGCCTCAGTGGCCAGAAACAAAGATTTAGGGCTCTTCCGTCTCCCTGTGGCTGGCCTTCCCTGTAGAGTGGCCTTGGCATTCTACAGAGGAGTTCAAACTGACCTAGGGTACTTTTGGCCCAGTTCCAAGGGAAGGATTTGCTTGGCTCTGCTTAGAGCAGATGCCCACTCCAGCCAGTGGGTGAGTTACATTGTACAAGTATGGCCGGTGATGACTGTCCTCAGGAGAGTCACTGTGAGCTGGGCAGAGCCCACCCCCCCAAAAAAAGGTATCTGAATACATATAATAACCTATATATAGGTTATTATACATATAATACATATAATAACGTCTTCTTTCCTGCAACCTAGTCTTGTGCATGCCTTTATTTTATTCCTTTATCATTTTATGAATTTCATGGTGTTGAAAGTTGAATGCAGGGCCTTGCCCATGCTAGGTGAGTATTCTACTGTTGAGACAGATCCCCGATCTCACTTCCCTTACCTGAGCTGTGACTTCATGGGAACAGTTCAATAAATTGCTGATTGGGGGTGGGGGGGAGAGAGGGAGAGAGAGAATATATATTCCCAACCTCTATATGTGTGTGAGTATATATGTATGTGTATGCAACTGTGTGTGTGATGGTTAATCTTGTTTTGTTTTGTTTTGTTGAGATAGGGTTCTCTGTTGTAACTCTGGCTGTCCTGGAATTCCCTCTGTAGATCAAACTTTCACAGAGATCCACCTGCCTCTGCCTCCCACGTCCTGGGATTAAAGGTGTGCACCACCATCGCCTGGCTTGTATGTGTGTGTGTGTGTGTGTGTGTGTGTGTATGTACATTGGAGTGTTGCCTGCATGCATAATTACAGACAGTTGTGAGCTGCCACATCCGTACTGGGAATTGAACTTGGAGTCCTTTGGAAGGGCAGCCAGTGCTCTTAACTGCTGAGCCATCTCTCCAGCCCCCGTGATGGTTAATTCTTGATTGCCAACTTGAGAGCATCTAGAATCGTCTAGGAGACAGATCCCTGGGCATGTCTGTGAGGGAGTTTCTAGATTTGATAAGCTGAGCAGGAAGGACCCAGTCTGGATGCGGGAACACCATCCCACGTGCTAAGATGCTGGTCTGGATAAAAAGGAAAAGGTAAGCTGAGCACCGGCTCGCTCTTGCTCTGGCTCTCGCTCGCTCTCTCCTAACTGTGGACTGTGGACGCAGTGAGAGAAGCAGCCTCACACCCCTGCCGCCGTGCCCTCCCCGCCTTGACGGCCTGCACTCTCACACTGTGAGTCACAGTATGAAGTACCAATGGAAATATCGCATGGTTGCTGGGGGAGAGGGGGATCACCACTGCGTGAGGAACTGTATTAAAGGGCTGCAGCATCCAGAAGGCTGAGAACCACTGGGTTCAACAGCCTGAACTGGACCAGTCTGGTTTCAGACCCACTCTCATGACAACCATCAGCTTGCCTTATTTTAACTTTAATCTTCCGTTTCCTAATTTGTCTTTCAGAATGAGAAAAAAAGATTGACTTGGGATGTAGCTTAGTGGGGACAGCGCTCACCTAGCACACGTGAGGCTCAGGGTTCAGTCCTCGGCACCGCGTGACGGGGCAGGAGACATACACGCTTGTCATCCTAGCACATGGGAGGTGGAGGGGCCACCCTGGACTACATGGGTCCTTGTCTCAAAAAATTAAAATGAAATGAATAAAATAAATGCTGGTATTGAAAAACAAGCAAGAAGACGGTAGGAGAATTTGAGATCTGGTTTTTCACAGCTGACAATGGCAACCACTGGGATTTTGTCAGCCATCCTTGCTTTGCTCATTTTGACCAGGACCTGGGGAAGAAGCTGTGGAACTCACATGCATAAAACCTGGTGACACATAATTTGGCTTCGGATCACCTAGAACAGTGGTTCTCTACCTTCCTAATGCTGCGACCCTTTAATACAGTTCCTCATGTTACAGTGACCCCTGACCATAAGATTATTTTTGCTGCTACTTCACTAACTGTAATTTTGCTACTGTTTTGAGTCATAACGTATAAATGTAAGTATCTGATATGCACATGGTCACCCTGTGAAAGGTTTGTTTGACCTCACACACACAAGGGGTCAAGACCCACAGGTTGAGAACTGCTGACCTAAGGAATAGCCCAAGACCACCACATCAAGAGATAAAGATATCACTGCATGGCTTAGCTGTTAGAGAGCTTGCCTTGCGTGCAGGAAGTCCTAGGTTCAACTCCCAGCACTGTAACCCCAGCAATCAGAAGGAGGGAGCACAAGGATCAGGAGTTCAAGGTCACCTGAGACACATGAGACCCTGAATCAAAAGAGAGATGGGGAGAGATGGGGGGGCTGTACATGTGATACTTGGAGGAAGAGGAGGGAGACAGTGAGAAGAATTCCAAAACTCCAGGCTTAGGGAAGAACTCTGACAGGACCACACACCCATCTTCTCCCTGCCCCTTTCCCATCTGCTTCAAGTCCGGGCTGGCACCTTAACTTTGGTCAAACTCAGGTCCAGGCATCCAGGTCAGAAACCAGATGCGTCAGCTCACTTCCATCCAGCCAGATCCCTGAGACTTTCGTCACCTAGTCACAGAGAAGGCCAGGTTCCTGCCCCTACTCCACCATCCTTATTCCCGGGAGTTCCCTGTCCTTCCTCTAACAAATGACTTTGGACTGCGGTGTGAGGGCACCATGAACAACAGAAACCCGTCCCTGTGTTACAAAGACTGGGAGCTTGAGTCAAGGTGTCTGTGGTGGTGCTTGGCCTGGTTCATCTTGTACACAGGAGCCTCACCCCATCTCAGCCTTCACAGTCAAGGGGCTCTCCCTGTGTGCTCATGCCCCAGCTTCCCCTTTTTTATGAAGATTCCTCCTCACCCAGCGTGAGTTCATCTTCACTTATGACATCTGCAGCAACCCACTTCCAAATAAGGCTGCATTCATGTGCTGGGGGTGAGGACTTCTTGTGGGCATGGGTACCGTTCCATGGGAAACAGAGCCCCCAGCCCCCGGCAATTTCCCAGCCTGAGGCACTCCACTCCTAGAGTTTCTCTCCACCTGGCGGAGGACACATCATCCACCCCATTTGATCTGGAACAGGCATGGACACAAGTCTGCCCTACTGTCCTCAATTTCATGCTAGAGCATTCACAGGATGTAGTCATGATTCACTAGGCTCACGAGGGGGCTCCTGGTACAAGATGACTCAATTCCTGGTTCGAAGGTTTTCTCCAGCTGGACAGCCATTGTCTGTAGTCTTCACTATGCTCTGGTCTTGTAGGATAGTTCAGGCACTGAGCCTGAACAGCTCACAGAGGATCAATGAATTCCACTCAGCGTGGGCAATAGCCAGCCCAGCATATGAACAATAATGGTGGCTAACAGGTAGCTAAGGCTGGATCAGAAAGTAGTTTACTTCTAAAGACTTTGTGTATGTACATGTGTGTGTGTGTGTGTGTGTGTAAGAGAGAGAGAGAGAGAGAAATAGAGAGTGAGAGAGAGAGAGAGAGAGAGAGATTATAGAGACCAAAATACTTGTTAAGCCTCTTCCATCTGGAGTTAAAGGCATTTTGAGCCACCTACCCATCATAGATTCTGAGATCAGAACTCTGGTCTTTATGGCAAAGCAGCAAGCACTCTTAACCACTGAGCTATCCCTTCAACCCCAGTTTATTTCTTTTTCTAATTTTTATTTATTTTAATCATGCATATGCATGGGCGTGTGCAGGTGAGTGCAGCGCTCATGGAGGCCAGGAGAAGGTATTGGCTCCCATGGACCTGGAGTTATAGGCAGCTGTGAGGCACATTACATGGGTGCTGGGAACCCAACTCAGGTCCTCTGCAAGAGCAGCAACCAGTAAGCCATCTCTCTAGGCCACTTTATTCCTATATTTATTCATTTTTCTCTTTTATTTGGCTAAAAACTTTAAGCGGATCTTACGTGAAGGGTGATTGGAGAAATCTACTACGTGTGTTAATTGTGTAATATAATTGTGTAATAATTCAGAAGCTCTATGTCTGGGTTATGGTGGGGGAAGCTGACTTTCCTAGTCTTCAGCTAGGGCAGACATCACCAATCAATCATGGATACCATCGACACAACTAAATCCCAGCACCCTTGTTCCCTTCATTTCCCCTCTGAGAGTAGCCGTCGATATGGAACATGAGTTTTGCAGGGGAGGCTCTCTGGTTCATCCCTCCTACTCTCTCACAAGTGAAAAGAAAAATTTACCAACCCCACCTAGGTAAAGTCATGGATAGCAATAAGAGGCTCAGAGTGCCTGGCATCCTGGCTCAGAACTATCATCATTAATCGTCTGACTTTTCTTCCAGTTTCACCCACAGCATGCCAGCAACTCGTGTATTTCTCACCTGTCTGCCTGTTGTCTGAGCCTGTGATGACAGTTTCCTGGGGAGGTTCATCTTGTTCTTGTTCCATCTGCCCCAGACCCTGGAGGCCACCTGTCATTCCCTCTCTCCCTGGTGATGTGCACTGATGCTTCTGTATCTTGTCCTACAATCTTTCTGGCTTCTCTCTGGTCGTCTCACCATCTAGAGCCCCAGAGAAGGCTGGGAGTCCTAGGAATCCCCATTGTGACCCTGCCCCAGTAGTATCCCAGGTGCTGGGGTTCCCACTGCAACAGCCCTGCTCTGCCACCTTCAAGTGCTGGCAGGCCCTTCCGAGGACTAACTGGCCCGGTAGGGCTCGGCAAGCAGCAAAGATCGACTCCTTGGTCTCTAGCTGGTTAATAACCAATGTTGCTATGAAATACTCATTTTGTGGAGTTAGGGAAATAGTTCAGAGGATAAAGGTACCTGATACCAACCCTGATAACATAAATTCAATCCTTGGGATGCACATGTCCCACACACACTCCCTAACACACACACACACACACACCAAATGAATAAATGAAATAAAAAAGAAAAAGGAAACATCTTTACACCTATCTATCTATCTATCTATCATCTATCTATCTATCTATCTATCTATCTATCTATCTATCTATCTATCATCTATCTATCTATCTATCTATCTATCATCTATCTATCTATCATCTATCTATCTATCATCTATCTATCTATCATCTATCTATTTATCTAGATATCTATCCACCTATTTTGAGGCAGTATCTCGTGTAGGCTAGGATGGCCTGAAACTTACTATGTAGCAAAAGACGACCTTGAACTTCTGATCCTCCTGCCCACACCTCCCCAGTACTGTGATCAGGCATGTGGCGCCACGCCCAGTTTTATGTTGGGGATAAAGCCCACAGCTTCACACAAGCTAGGCAAGCATTCCGTCAATGGAGCCCCCTCCCAGTCACCAGCCTTTTTATGCTGCCATGGTTTTGTCCTTTTGATTGGCACACCTTGGGCTCAGAAGGCAGGGTGCCATCCCTTCTCTGGAGACATCCTCTTTGTCTGTGCCTGCGTCTCCTCTTTCAGGAACACAACTGTCTTCCTTAGCACCAGGAACTCTTGCCTGACAGGCTTGTGCTTGGTGAACACCTGAGGGCTAACACCCTTCTAGTTCCTTCCTAATCTGTTACCTGACTCTGTGGCCACTGTGGGTTTTGAATATTCCCCTTCAGGAGGCGAAGAGCAACATCTGCCTCTTGCCTTCTGTCTTCCCCAAAGGCTACTCTCCACAGCCTCTCAGTAAGATTTACCCACTGTGTTGAAGTAATTAAGTAATTACCTCCTCTCCTGGGGGTCACCTCCATGAAAGTAATGAAGCACCAAAGAAGGGAGGGCTCCCCCCAACCCCACACACTGTGAAGATGAATGGCTTCCTTGGGATATATTACTAGGGTTGGGATAACTCATTTCTGGATTTGGAGACCTGAGGATTAAGAAACAACGGATGGATGGGGTGCCATCATGGAATAAAGAGACGGAAGCTCATGCTCTCTGGGATGTGTGATGCTTTACTTACCCTATGGAAACTTCTTTTCTGATAGTCCCTGGGGGGGTGTGTCCTGTCTACCTTCCCTCAAGAGGACCCCCAACCACCCAGAATCCATGAATGTGAATTTATTTGGAAAAACAGGGTCTTGGAAAATGCAGCTAAATTAAGAATCTCAAAATGAGGTCATCCTAGATTAGAGGAACTGGGAATCCAATATCAGGGCCTGTGTAAGGACAGAGGAAGAGCAACGGCAGAGTCACAGAGGGGACTCTATGAGGTCAGAGACAGAGATGGGAGCCATACCTCCAAAGCCAAGGCGGGCTGGATGGCAGGTCACCCAGGAGCTGTGAGGAAAGCTGGGATTTATTTCCCCCAGCACTTCTCAAAGGAGCAACCTTCTAGCCACTCCATTTTGGCACTCTAGCTTCCTGCACTGGGAGAAAACTGTTTTGTTCTTCGTTTGTTTGTTTTTTGTTTTTTGACACAAGGTCTCACTGTGTAGCTGGGGCTGACTTGAAACTCACTATGTAGTCCAGGCTGACCTAGAACTTATGTTGATGCTCCTCCTCAGCCTCCTGAGTGCTGGAATTGCAGATGTGTGTCACTGTGCACAGTTGTAGTTCCACATTTTAAGACATCAAGAATCAGAGTATGTGGGTAGGGAATTTAATTCAGTGCGAGCATGCTTGCCTAGAAAGTGCAAGACCATGGGTTAGGACCTCAGTTCCAGAAAACAAACCCTGTCTTACACAAAGAGTACCAGACCAGTCTGAAATACAGAGTGAGACCCCATCTCAAAAAGATTGGAAATTGGTCTGAGGATGTAGCTAAGTTGTCAGAGTGCTTGCCTAACATGCATGGAGCCCTGGGTCCAGTCCTTAGGACCAGGTAACCAGGTGTGATGGTGCATGCTTATAATCCCAGCAGTTGGAAAGTAGAAGGAAGATCAGAGAGGTCATCCTCTCCTACAAAGGAAGTTTGAGGTCAGCTTTGGCTACATCAGACCCAATTTCAAAGGGAAGGTGATGATTGGTTGCACAGCAAGCACTTTGCCAACTGGGTGTGAGGACCTGAGTTCAGATCCTCAGCCCCTCTGTACTAAGCCAGGCATGCTACTGTGTGTTTGTAACTCTAGTGCTTAGAAACAAAAGTAGGAAGATCCCTAGAGCTCACTGGCCAAAAGTCTAGCCAATGAGTGGGCTCTGAGCTTAGGAAGAAAAAAAAATCTTATCTCAAAAAATCAGGTGAAGAGTGTAATGGTACACCGCTGTGTTGGTCTACAATAAAGACAAGGAGACATTTTTATATGTGTAAACCCTGCTAGACCTCATCAGAAGGAACCACCTGTTATGGAAAGCACCATAATAGACAGTGGAACCCCGATCATCCGATCTCAGAGGTTTTGATTGGTAGAGAAGCTCCTCAGGTGTTTTATTGATAAGGGCTCTGCCAGAGAGCAGTGAGCAAGTGCAGATCATGAGGAATCAAACGTCTTTTACATAAAGCCACCACTACACACAATATAAAACGCCAAGGCCTATGCAGCCCTTCCCCTAACAATGCACAAAACAACCATATTAAACATAACTAGAAGTAAACTTCCGCATCAGGAGAGAGATAGAGGGACCTCTGGCCTCCACACACAGAGGGCTGGCATGCACACACATGCTGCTGTACAGGAATGTCCTATCTGGTGACATTCCATTCTGTGAGGAGCAGTCATGAGACTCAGGAAGTGAGCTGACTTCACACAGGGAAAGCTGAAACAAACAAGATTCGCTATAGTCCCACCCCAAGGATATAGAAGCAGTAATCAACTGCTGGGGGAGGAGACTCTGACCAGGAGTTGCCTAGAAGACATGTCAGCGGCCTGCCCATCACACACAGAGCTCCAGGGTCCCACCTTTGTTGCCCATGTTGAGGTACACTGTTGGAGATGCAGCTGCCTTTGGTTTGCCCAGACTCCTGTAGGTAACCCCAATAAACAAGTTCACCATTTTGGATTTTGGTGTGATTCTTACTTTGATCTGAGATGGGTTCCCTAACTGGGATGAGTAGACAGTGTGTGTGTGTGTGTGTGTGTGTGTGTGTGTGTGTGTGTGTCTATGTGTCTATTCAAGTGCATGAGCAAGTGTGCAAGTACAAATGTGTGCTTTCACTCCAGGAAAAGTCTCACACAACACCTGGATACACACATGTGTGCACACACAAATACAGTCACATACGCATTACACACAAACACCAGCTAAACACACACATGGAAAAAGATTGTAGATACAAGAAACTAACATCCATCCCTGTGGCCTCTTTTAGAAGGACAGGGCTGCAGACTCAGCTGAGGTCACCACGGGGGCAGGCAGAGGTGTCACTGTGTTGGGTGGCCTCCCTCAGAGGCAATGTCAGTGGAGGTGGGGAACAGGCAACCATTGTTTATGACACGGCCCCATAGGGAAAACACAGCATGAAGTGGGGTGGGGGCAGCCACTGGTAACTGGGGTTGAGAAACTGAAATCAAATTCTTTTCATGCGTCGCACACACAAACAAATTCCAGATGGCCTGAGGCCAGCATGTGAGAAACAAAACTTGAAAATATTTAGTTGAGAATATAAGACAGTATTTCCATAACCTTGGGGTAGGACAGGGTAGCTTAAACAAGATAAGCTTTGCATCTTGAAACATATGACTACGCCCAAGCTAAAAAACAGAAGAGCTTCTGGGTCTCACAGGACTCCATGAACAAGTGGCAGACAAGATGAGGACTGACAGAAGATCCTGTTGCGTGGGTGAGCACCCAGGATCTACCCAGAGTGAATATAAGGTCGGTTCTCAACTCCATCTGTGAAATGGACAGATACGTGAGCAAGGGATTTCCCAGAGTAGAAACAAGAACAAAGAAGTCTCTCCATCACACACTCATATACACATATTTATTATTCATGCACACCCACACATGCACAGGCACATAGACACACACACACACATGCACAGGCACATAGACACACACACGCACACACACATGCACAGGCACATACACACACACACATACACACACACATGCACAGGCACATAGACACACACACACACATGCACACACACATGCACAGGCACATAGACACACATACACACACACACACTGGCATGCACACAGACACACCACACACACACACACACATGTGCACAGGCACGCACACACACACACACACATGCACAGGCACATAGACACACACACACATACACATACACACACTGGCATGCACACAGACACACCACACACACACACACACACACACCCACATGTGCACAGGCACGCACACACGTGCACATCACACACACTGGCATACACTGACATGCACACAGACACACTACACACACACATTGGGGATGGATACAAATTGAGCAGGGACATGACTCTGCTCCTCCATCAAACTGGCAGAAAGAGGAAGAATGTCGTAATGCAGGGCCCGTGAGCGAGAAGCAGGACCCTTTTGGCTGTAGATGTTGGGAAAGCCAGGTAGGGAAGCTTGTTTTTTAGTTTGTTTTATTTTTCCATTGCTACTGTTCGAATGGTTTTGAGTCAGGGTCTCATGTTGCCCATTGGTCTTGAACTCTCTACAGAGCGAAGAATGACCTTGAACTTCTGAGCCTTCTGCCTTCACCTCCTGAGCGCTGGAATTACAGGTGTGAGCCAATATACATCTAGCTTAGGCAATGCTGAGGCTGGAACCCAGGGCTTGGTGCGTGCTAGGCAAGTACTCAGCCAACTGAGCGACATCTCCAGCTCCCGAACAAGCACCCAGATGCTGCTGCTGCTGTCTTGGGTTCATGCTTTGAGAATTGCTGTGTAAGGAGGCAGCTAAGCGTATCCACAGGAGCACCCACCAATGGTGAGAAACCAGAACTCATCTAATTGGTCACTGTTACAGGCCAAATTGTATTCCCTGTATGATACTGTAAGCTTAACCCTGAGTCCCTAGGGTCACAACTTTATTTAGGAGTTAAGTCTTTGCAGACAGTCAAATTAAGTTAGAGTGAGTGTGTTGGGCTCTTGTCTAATATGACTGGTGTCCTTATAGAAGGTACAAATACATGATGAACTTAACTAAAGTTTGGAGACCTGCTCATTGCATCCAGTGTTTGCAAACACCAAGCAATAGTCCAAGCTGGGTAACATCAGCCCTAAATCCAAATGTTCCAAGCCCAGCAACCTCTGAGCACTAATGCCACACCAGTGGGTGAATCTTTCATGCACAGAGTTATTAAAATACTGGATTAGATTACCTTCAGGCAGCGTGTCTGAGATGCATAAGAAACATGGCAAAGTCTTGGCTCTTCTCCCACTGTGGTTTGAGTCTGACTTGTCTCTACCACTGTCTCATGTGTTCGAACACTCCGGTTCCCAGCTGGGGTTGATGTTTGGCAATGCTGTGGAATGGCTGAGGAGAACGCACCTGCAAACATTGACCACCAAAGACAGTCTTTGAGAGTTGTAGCCTGGCCCTCCCTGCTCTTCCTCCCCTTCCTTCTCTTCCTACTCCTCATCCTCTTCCTCTTCTTATTTTTTATTTATTCTTTGACAATTTCATATATGTATGTAATGTATGTTGACTCTATTTACCCCCAACCCTGCCTCTTACCCCCTCTGGACATCTCCACCATCCCCTCCACCATCCCTTCCTACATTCATGTCTTTGTCTTTTTTCCTTCTCATTCTTTCTTCTCTCCATTCATTCTCTCTCTCTCTCTCTCTCTCTAACACAGGATCTCCTTTTGTAGCCCTGGCTGGCCTGGAAGATCTGCCTACCTCTGCCTCTCAAGTGTTGGGATTAAAGGCATCCATCACCACATCCACTGTTCATTTATTTATTTTTAAGGACCCACTGAGTCCAGTCAGTACTTCCTGCAGGAAGCTGACTGCTCTTGCTGGCTTGCTCTTGTTCGGGTCTTGTGCAGGGAAGTGTAACTGTGTCGATAGTTCATGATTGATTTCACCTCTGCTTCCTAATGAGCCAAGCTGTGAGGGGTAGCCTTGCTCCACCCACAGCCAGACCTTTCTCACCGTTATGGGTCCAAACTGTGAGCCAAAATAAATCTTTTCCTCCTGAAAGCAGCTTCTGTCAGGCACATTGTCACAGTGGTGAGAAAAGTAACTGGTGTTAAGTCCTAAGACTTCTCAGTACGGATATGCAAATTTTATAATCCCATGGGTTAGAGAGATGGCTCAGAGGCTAGTTAAGAGCACTTGCTGAGGGCCTGGCAAGATTGATGCCTTTAATTCCTGCACTCAGGAGGCAGAGCAGGTGAATCTCTATGAGCTCTAGGCCAGCCTGGTCTATATAGTGAGTTCCAGGCCAGCCAAGGCTATCTGGTAAGGCCCTGTCTCATTAAGAAAAAAAAAAAGGAAGGTAGAGACAGGATAATCATGATTTCATACTGAGTTAGAGGCTAGCCCAGTCTATATAAATATTGTTTCAAATAACAACAACAATAAATAGAAAGGCCCTGGGTTAATTTTCCAGAATGACACACACACAAAGATAAAATCCATCCAATCAATGAATATTTAGTGTCCTCTGGGTAGGGGTACAGCTGGGCTCTGCAATATTGAACTCAAGAGAGTCTGGTTAATATATCCTCCTTTTCTTTTCTTCACCCACAGGTGTGTGTGTGTGTGTGTGTGTGTGTGTGTGTGTGTGTGTGTGTGTGTAGGGAGGGGCTAAGAGGAGTTTGACACTGGGTCTCATGAAGCTCAGGCTGGCCTTGAACTCACTATGCAGCTAAGGATGACACTGAACTCCTGGTCCCCCAGGCTCTACTTCCCAAGTAATGGAGTTATAAGGCTTATGTCATGGCCCATTTATGTGCTGCTGAGGACTGAACCAGGACTATGTGCATGCTGGGAAAGCACGCCACCAGCTGAGCCACATCCCCAGCCCTGGTCATTGTTTCGTAAACCTTATCCACCTTGGGGTGTACAGACCTTCCTCCTCTGAGAAAACGTCATGTGATTTCTCTGCGCAAAGATGGGGAGAAAGCGATTTTCCAGTATGTTCCAGAAAGTACACATGAGCACGCCACAGGGCCCACGTATATGCACACGTATTCGCGCACACATGCAAGCACACACACACACACACACACACACACACACACACACACACCAGACTTACACACATCCAACTTCAAAGAGAACACCACGACATAGCAATTTTCTCTCCCTATTTTCTGTTTCATAAAGAACCAGAGAATTCAGATCCATCTTTCATGTCGTAGCAACAAAAAGGAACAAAAACACCCCAGAAAGAAGCTGACAGCTAAACAACGGAGAGCTGCGGCTTCCAGCAGGAAAGGTGTGCAGAGCCCAGCACCAAGAAACAAAAGGCAGCCAAGAAGAGTAAACACATCCTTGTCCAACCTCCCATGCCCCCACACATCAGGGAGAGCTGCGCCGGGCTCCCACCTGAGCCCTGGAGCCTGCCGCAGAGATAGGAGATAGGGGAGCCCCATGAGTGAGAGGGAACGTTCACAGAGGCTGGGAACCCAGGATGCTGATATAAGGTCAGACCAAAGAGGGTTGGGCTCAGGGACACAAGAGGATGCCACGAGTTCTTGGGTGATGGTCTCAAAGATCAGCTGTGAGCACTCAGATAAGTAAAGGAACTTAGATTAAAGTATCTCAGGCGGTGGTGGCATCCACCTTTAATCCCAGCACTCAAGAGGCAGAGGCAGGCCGATCTCTGTGAGTTGGAGGACAGTCAGAGTTACAACGCAGAAACCCTGTCTTGAAAAAAAAACGAAAAGCAAAGCCAAAACAACAACAACAAGATAAAAGCATCATTTTATTCTATTTTTCCAATTTTTTTACAGGATGCTACCAAATGCTAAAATGACGCATTGAGATTTTGTTGTTGTTTGTTTTTGCTTTTTGTTTTTTATGGTTTTGTCATTGTTTACTTACTCGTTTGTTTTGGACCATGGTTTCAGTATCTAGCCTAGGCTGGCTTCAAACTTAAGATCCTCCCACCTCTGTCTATCAAATGCTGGGATTATGGATGTGCACCATTAGGCTCACTTTGGGAATGGGGAATGAGAATTTAGAGATAAGCAGAAGCTGAGTCACGCGTTAGTCCAGTGAGAACCATTTGGTGAACATATACCATATGGGAGGCCCAAACCTAGGCAATGGGGAGCCCCGAGCTAGAGGATGTGTGAAAGCCTGGGATTCTTGATTGACAGCAGCTGCTCACCTGTAACAGCCATGGCTCTAGACTGGCGGTGGTCCTCAGAGCTGGGAAATCTGCTCTGCCCTCCTTCTCTCTCTCTCTCTTTCTCTTTCTCTCTCTCTCTTTCTTTCTTTCTTTCTTTTTTTTTTTTTTTTGAGACAGGGTTTCTCTGTTGTAACTCTGTCCTGGAACTCTCTCTGTAGACCAGGCTGACCTCGAATTCACAAAGACCCGCCTGCCTCTGCCTCCCAAATACTGGGATTAATGGCATGTGCCACCACTGCCCAACTTGTCCTTTTTTTTTTTTTTTTTTTTTTCAAAAAGGTGTTTGTAATGAAAAAGCAACCAGAGGGCTGAGGATGTGGCTCAGCTGGTAGAATGTTTGCCTGCTGTAGTGTAGAGAGATTGAACTTCTCTGATATTGAAAAGCTGCATGCACTACCTGTGCAGTGAAATGATTAATTGCTTGATATGTGTTCCTGTAACTTTGAAACAATTGCTAAGCTGCAGCATGTACTGCTGGGGGGAAGGGTTGCTTCCTGAAGCCTGTGAGAGACACGCAAGTGTTAGCTTGATAAAACCTGTAATTCCAGCAAGCTGTTAATATCTGCTTCCTGAGATGTAACTATTAGCAACTCTTGGCTAAAGCAATTGATGTTTGAAACATCCTGTCCCCTAGAATCTTCATGTTAAAAGCATTTGTTTATGATATTACTAACGAAGGGACTTTTGTGGCTCTCTCCCATGGCTTCCAGCAATGGAGTGGTGGAATACCCTGCTCTGGGCCTGACTTATGCTGCCTGTGTTGGCACCAACTCAGTCAGCTGCAAGTTGGGAGTTGCTGAGCTATAGAGTTTTGTTCATTATGGAAATAAGGCCTTTATGTCAATGGGGCAGTGCCTTTCTTCAATAAATTAGCTGCAAGAAGCAGGCAGGGTGCTCAGCCCTCTACCGTAGCCATTCAGGTTTGCATCTTGCAGAAGTCTGTTTTTTGTTCTTTAGTGAACCTGCAGGTGAAGAAGTACATCTACAGCTTACTATGCAGGAAGCTTACCAGCACTGAATAAACCAGACGTGGTGGCACATGCGTGCCTGTAGTTCCAGTACTCAGGGAAGTAGACGCAGGTGGATTAGGAGTTCAAGGTCATCCTTGGTTACACAGTGAATTTCAGGTCAGCCTAGGGTCTTAAAAAAATGGGGAGTGGTTGGAGAGATTGATCAGTGGTATAGAGCACTTGTTGCTCTTGCAGAGGACCTATGTTTGACTCCCAGCACCCACATGGTGGTTCACAAACATCTGCAACTCCAGTTCCAGAGGATCCGATGTCCTCTTTGGACCTCTGTAGACAGAAGGTGCATGTGATGCACAGACAAGCTGGCAAAATATTTGTACATGAGTTCATAAATTAATACATCTAAAAAATAACACAACCACCACCACAGGCTGGCCATGGTAGCACATGCTTTTGATCCCAGCACTTGGGAGGACTCTGTGGGTTTGTAGATCTCTGTGGGTTTGAGGCCAGCCTGGTCTACAGAGTGAGTTCTAGGTCACCTGGGGCTACATGGCGAGACCTTGTATCAACAATCAAAACAAGCACTTCATAACAAGACAGAAGGGAAGGCTGCACAAAGTCAGCAAAGCTTGGCGTGCCGCAGCCGCAAGCCAAGGGACAACCAAGCTGGAAGCGGTAGCAGTTAGTCTCCCTTAAAACCCTTGGAGGTGGGCTGGAGAGATGGCTCAGCAGTTAAGAGCACTGGCTGCTGTTCCAGAGGACCTGGGTTCCATTCCCAGCACCCACACGGCAGCTCACAACTGTCTGTGACTCCTGTCCCAGGGGATCTGACACAGACATACATGCGGGCAATGTACATAAAATAAACATAAATAAAATGTTAAGAAAAATAAAACTTTGGAGAGAGTAAAGCTCTCCTGACACTTTGATCTTGGGCTTCTGACCCACGGGATGAAGCAGGGGTAAGTTGTTATAGTGCTAGACCATCCAGTTTGTGAAAATTTGTTATAGTCACCCTAGGAGATTTGGGAAGTTATCGGTAGCATATGACTTTACTATCTATCTCCTCTGGGTTAGTTCAGTTCCCACCAGAACATTCGGAGTAGCTTTGCTCATAATAGCTCGTAATCTCCTCCAGCTGGAAATAGGTTAGACACATCTATCATGGGCAGAATGGAGTAGATCAATGGTCATGCAAGCAATGGGATAGAGAACAGCACTCAGCAATATAAATGAGCAAACTAGATAGTTGTGGCGGCACATGCCTGTAACCCCTGCCCTGGGGAGACTGAGGCCAGAGGGGGTCAAGTTCTAGGCTATCTAGGGCTATTCAACATGACCATATTTCAAAATGAACAAAAATCAAAGTGAACAGACATGGATACGTAGGCTTGGATAGTTTTTACAGAGGCTTGGTTGTCAAGGGGAAGACGCCAGACTCCAAAGACTCAGTATGATTACCGTTGCCTGAAGTCCAAGACCAAGCTATAGTGAGTGACCAGGATGCACTGATGGTGGTGAGCTAGGGTTAAGCTAGCTCAGCAGTTCTCAAGCGGTGGGTCTCCACCCCTTTCACAGGGGTCACCTAAGACCATTTGCATAATAGATTTTTAAATTATGATTCATAACAGTAGCAAAATTACAGTTAGGAAGAAGTAATGAAAAGTAATTGTATGGTTGGGGGGTCACCACAACACGAGGAACTGCATTAAAGGGTCGCAGCATCAGGAAGGTTGAGAACCACTGAGCTACCTCCTTCCTTCATTTCTCTTTCTTTTCCTTTTTTCCTTCCTTTTCCTCTTTCCCTTTAATCCTTTTCTTTCCTCCATCCATCCTCTTTATCTCCAATTTTACAAAAATTTTATTTTCCAGGTAAGAGTGTTTGCTTGCATGTATGTTTTGCACCACATTTGTGCCTGGTGTTCTTGGACGCCAGCAGACGATATCTGATCCCCTGGAACTGGAGTTATAGTTGACTATGAGCTGCCATGTGGGTCTTCTGCAGGGGCAGCCAGTGCTCTTAACCACTAAACTGTCTTTCTGGCTCCTAATCTTTTTTTTTTTTTTTTATGAGACAATCTCATGTAACTCAAGCTGGCTTCATCACATGGCAGAGGATGACTTTGAACTCCTGATTCTTCTGCCTTTACCCCCCAAATATAGATACACACCTTCACACCTAGTTTTGGGATCAAGTTCTGAATGCTTGATTCTCAAAGCAAACACAAGCAGAAATTCCCAGAGCTGGCCCCTTGAGATTTGTTGGCAGTATAGTCTATATGTTATAGCTTAGTTTTCAAGAATGAAAAGATGAAAATTAAGCAGTACTTGTGAGACAGGAGATTCCAACTATGCTGGCTAATTCATGTCAACTTCACACAAGCTGTAGTCATCCGAGAGGAGAGAACCTCATTTGAGAAAATACATCCATAAGATCAGGCAGCAGGCAAGCATGTAGGGCATTTTCTTAGTAAGTAATTGATGGGGAAGGGCCCCCATCCACTGTGGGTGGGGGGCCACTCCTGGGCTGGTGGACCTATAAGAAAGCAGGATGAACAAGCCATTGAGAGAAAGCCAATAAACAGCACTCCTCCATGACCTCTGCATCAGCTCCTGCTTCCAGGTTCTTGCCTAAGAGCTAAAGACTTCATGTTTAAATGTTCTGATGCCAGTAACCAAATGTCAGTCTTTTGTGTGCGGTGCAAAAAGTCAGTATACAGGAATTCCCAGGAACTTCCCAGGTAGGACGTCAGTAGTGACAGCTCTTACCTGCCTGGTGATGGAAGGGGAGCCTGCCTAGGGATATCAGCACCTGGCCATAAACTTGACTCACTTAAGGTCTCTCAGACACTGAGCAGTCCGTGACCTCATGAGACTGCACCAGCCAGAGGCCCAAGCACAGTCCTGTCCTGCACGGCACTCAAGCTGGGCCAGTCAGCAGGTCCCCAGCAGGCCACTTAAGTGAAGGGAGAAACGAAGAATGCACTGAAACCTAAGGGAAGAGGAAACACCCCCACTTGAAAACGAGAACAAGAACGCTGCGTGCAGACCTCATGAGGGTTGTGGGCTGGAAGTGTGCCTGACCCGAGAACCCTCTGTTATCCTGGGGCAAGATCATCCCCACCAGCACTGAAAATGTATTCCAATCATGAACAAGTGTGGGAGCTGCTGGCATTTGGTACAAGCAGTGGGCAGGAAGGCTAGACGTTCTGGGCTGTGTAGGACAATCCTCCAGGACAATGACGTGTGTCCTTTCATGTGGGCGCAAGCCCTGCTTGAAATGACCCTTATCTAAAACCGAACATACAAATGTGCTTTCTTTCCCTGCCCCTTGACAGTGACACTGAATTTTACAGCACAGCCACTGTGCTTGTGGAGAAAATGTGGCTCTGTGAGTTTGGTTGTTCACCAAGAGCTAGTGACCATTTTAGAAAATTCATGTCACCAAGAGACTCTCTGCTTTGGCTGTCTGGATCACCCACGGGGCACACACCTGTGGCTGGGGAGTCTTGCAAAGGGGTGAGCGTTTGATTCCTGCTTTATGTGTGGGAGAATAGCCGGTGTCTTTACGTGGGTGGCATTTTGTGGCCATTTACCTCCTGTTCAGCTCTCTTTGGAGCTGTCACATGTCAATGCTTCTGAAATGATGTGAATAGATAAATTATATACCAGAGAACTCAAACCTGCTCCAGAAAAGCAACGTGCTGGATCAGGAGACCAGGAAAGGTTTTGCACTCAGTGAGCCAGGGCTGAATGGACTGACCACTGAACCCAGCTACATGGCTATACGAAACACAACCAGGGCTGGGATAAGGAGAGAGGGTCCGGAGTCATCCCACCTCTCCAGGTGAGCACTCAGAGAGCACCTTGGTCCAGTGAGGAACCGTTTATGTTGTCATGTGAATGTTCAGTGACAAAAAAATCCGGGGCTGAGAAGTTGCAGGCCAGGGCCAGAGGGTGGGGAAGCCTTATGGAGAACCAGGCTTTAAACCTGAAGCTACCCACGTCATCCTGCAAAGAGCGTGAGTGACCAGCTCCTCCAGAGCAGAGGGAATGGCACGTCAAAGACCATTCCTAATAAACAGCCTTGATGCACTGCGCCACCTAAGGCCTTGGCTTCATCAAAAACCGGAATATCCTTTTCCCTTTTCTTTTTTTAGACAGAGTCCCAAAGTAGCCCAAACTTGCTTGGGCTTTGGTTTCAAACTTGTTACATAGCTGAGGCTGGCCTCGAACTCCTGATCCTCCCACTTCCCCTCCCAGTTGCTGGCATTATGTACCACCATGCACCATGCCTTCTTTATACGGCGCTGGGGATGGAATCCGGGGCTTCGCACATGCAAGGCAAACAGTCTCCCATTTGAGTCTTAGCTCCAACCCTGGTAAATATCCTCTACATTATATATATATATATATATATATATATATATATATATATATATATATATATATATATATATATATATATATATATATGTTTTCCTCTTGGGTAAATGTGGGCTTATTTAAAGAATGGATAGAGGGGTGTTAAATATCTGGCTGGGACCTCCTGGTTGGACCCTCCTGTCCCTCAAGAGGATCAAAGCTAGCAGTAAAGGCCTTGGCTGGTACACTGACTGCCTTCATCTGGGTGTGTCTTTGAGAAGCCCATACTCATGCTCTGGGATGTGTCTTTATCTCCGAGTTCCCTCTTTTCTCTTAACCCTATTGCTCCAAGTCTACTTAAAATATCTTTACTAAATCCCCAACTCTGCTTCATTAAAAAAAAAAAAAAAAAAAAAAAAAAAGAATCTAGGGGCTGAAGAGATGGGTCAGTGGTTGAGAGCTTGGAGCTTAGCATCTATGTCAGGCAGCTTGCAACTGCCTGTAACTCCAGCTGCAGGGACCCCACGCCTCTGGCACCTGCACTCACATTCGCATGACTCACATAAATGTGCATACACATAATTGAAAATAATTTCTAAAACATTTAAAAAGAAATTTGGAGTTTACTAGAGATTAATAGCGCGTGTTTTTCTGTCTGTGTGTGCGGGTGTTTTTGTTGTTGTTGTTCGTTTGTTTGGTTTGGTTCGATTTGGCCTTTTGTTTTTTGTTTTTTTTGAGACAGGATTTCTCTGTGTAGCCTTGACTGTCCTGGGACTCTCTGTGTAGATCAGGCTGGCCTTGAACTCAAAGATTCATCTGCCTTTGCCTGCTGAGTGCTGGAATAAAGGTGTGTGCCACCACCACTTGGCTGCTGATGATTGTTAAGCAGACGAAAACATACCTAGGCTTGTATTTTAGGGAAGACCAGCTTGGCTGCAGAGTGTCAGGAGGTCTCAGGAGGCAGGGAAGTGAACAGCCCGGGAGGGTTATTGGGGTGGGGGGAGAGCAGCAGAGGCTTGACTCATCCAGGGACGAGGCAGCAGTAGTGAGGCTCACTCATGGGGTACATGGTGGCCAAGTTCATCTGAGGGGAGGCAGGGTTAAGGGTACTCTAAATTCCATGTTCCAGTGTGGAAACTGTCTCATGAAGTAACAGAATAAAGAGAGTCATACACCAATGTGTTTCAAATACTTTGGTGGGAGCCATCAGGTTGGGTAGGTCACAGCAAGGCAGGAACATGTCTGTGATAGATTCCAGACATTTGGTCACATTCTTAGTTTGGGGGGTTGGCAGGAATAGGGGTCTCTTAATCCATTCCAAAAGGCTTGACTAATAATCAGAAGGATGTTATGTCACACACAGAGGTGGGCAATAAATAGCTATGAAGGGCTAAAGATGGCCCAAGATAATTTGGCCCTAGACCTAGCAATATTACAAATTCTCCCATCATGGAAGTTCTTATCAGTCAGTCAGTTTTTGTAGTTCGGCAGTTTTCCTTTCCAGTGGTCATGGCTGTCCCAGACAGGACCAGACAAACCACCAAAGGACAGAAACAGCTTTGGTCAGGATCAGGAAGGGTGTAGGGGCTTCCCATTGTTCCTCTGCATCAGCAACGGAGTCCCCAGGGTCCGAGGGCCCAGTGTTGGACTTGGCCAGGAGGGTACAGCTGTCAGAGAGCTATCTATCTTCCTGCTTCCGGGTTCCAGGCTGGGGGTGCGAGAGCTTTCAGCCCAAGTCTTCATGTGTTTGGACGCCCTCTGCTGGGCCTTTCTACCATTGCAATCAGATGTGAGGACCCATCCCAGGAATCAATAGCTATTTGGGGGTTCGTAGCCAGATGGAAAGAAGGGTGAGAAGGAGTTGGTCACAGAGAGATGGCCTCCCCACAGACATGAAAGAGGACATACTTTCATTTCACAGTTTCTGGGTCTCTATGAATTGGAAGCTACCAGACCAGCACTCTAGCCTCACCCAGGAAGTTCCCTGGCACCCCTTTGTCTCCGGATTCACCCTAGCCAACAAAATCTCCGTAGTACTGAAAGTATTTTTGGAAAAAGGAAAGTATTACTGGGCTGGGAGTTTGACCTAGTGGGTAGGACGTACACCTCAAGCACACAAAGCTCCATCCGGAGAACTGTACAAACGCCAGTGGCCATGCACACCTATAACCCAAGCGTAGAGAAGATGAAGCAGGAGGATAAGTTCAAGGTCAGCCTCACTACTTAGCAAGTTTGAAATATACCTGGGCTAAATGAGACCAAGCCTCAAACCAAATAAAAATGAAGAACTCTCAAGGATTTGCTCGATTCTGTTTGTAAGGTCAGAAAACCCCAACAGCTATCACTCATCGATGGCCACAATGTACCCCGGAACCTGGATTGTTATCAAGCCCATTATTCAGAGAAGAAAACTGAGGCCTGCCTCCTGGCCAGAGACTAAGTCTTGTGCCCTGAGCCCACCGTTGTGGTTGCGGATGTCAGGTGATTTGGAGGACAGCAGTAACCTCAAGTCCTTGAAGCTTTAAGCCTGGTCACCTCTAGGCTGTACTTGAAAGCTGGGGCTCTGTCTTGACTGTGTGGGTGGGCCCCCACTGAGCAACTACACAGGCCCTGACTAGTGCTCGGGGACCCTCTGGAGACAGAGGGAAAGTTCCATGTGGCTCTGGTGCTTGAGCATCTGATCAGGGAGCAGCTTCCTCCACCGGCAGGGCCACCCAGGCTGGTGGTGCTGTATGTGACAGGCACACACAGAGGGTCGGTTCCTGAGGTAGAGGGTAGAGGGTCTAATACTCCAAGCTTCTGAAAGGCCTCAAGCACTGTGGGATGGGGAGGGTCCCCCTTGCTCGCAAGAATAAACTGGGTGATGCGTGGGGATGGGAGAGGACTGAGAGAATCTCCCTATGTGCTCAGAAGGGGCCAACGGGGTTCTGAAGAGGGTTCCATTGCTAAAGCGCTTGCTTTGCACACAGGAAGACCAGAGTTCAATTCTCAGAACCCATGTTACAAAAGAAATTAGGCATGGCGGCACACACTAGTAACCCTGGTGCTGGGAAATGTACACAAAGGACTCAGTGGCCACCCAGCTCAGGCTACTTGGCAAGTTCCAGACCAGAGAGAGAACTTATTCCAAAACAGCAACAACAAAATAGTAGATGGTTCCTGAGGAATGACACCTGAGGGCGTTCCCACACCCTGGTAGGGTAAAAATGCAAAAGGAAGGGTCAGGGGGCTGGAGAGGTGGCTCAGCGGTTAAGAGCGCTGGTTGCTCTTCCAGAGGATCCAGGTTCGGTTTCCAGCAACCACGTAGCAGCTCACAACCATCTGTAACTTCAGTTCCAGGGGATACAATGCCGTCTCCTAGCCTCTGGGGTACCCGGTACACACGTGGAACACAGACATACATGTAGTCAGAACACTCATAAAGTAACTAAAATACATGAGATAAAACTAAAGTACTACAGGAGAGAAAGGCCGGTAGGGGTTTGGGGTGTAGCTCCGTGTTAGAGTGGTAGAGCATTGCCAGAGAGGGCTAGTTCTTGGCTGGGAGGACACAGCCTCTCCTGCAGCATCCTTTAAAAACAGGTCCCTCTGGGCTGGGAAGACAGCTGAGGGGTAAAGCCCTTGCCACTAAAGCCTGGTGACCCGAGTTCCATCCTTGGGACAAACTAGCAAAATCAAGCCCTTTCCATTACAATAATATCCCGTTTGTGGCCCCCTCCGTTTAGTTTCCAGATCTTTTTCGTTTCCCACGCTTGCACAAGCATGCTCAGCTACAGCGATTCCCTCCTCATCCTCTTCTTAGCACTGGGCGACTGACTTTGTGGCCTCGTGCCTCGGGTTTCTCAACTATGAAACAGGGGCGATGATGTTAGGGCTAACTGTAGAAGGATCCCAGGCGAAGAGGCAAGGAACCGCTATTTGCATATATGAAGTGATGTATGGTGTTTGCAGAGTCCAGCAGAGATAAATCAAAAAGCAAAACAAAACAAGAAGACAAGCAAACCGAGTTTTCTCAGTAGCTGCGTGTAGGATGCCCATCCCAGGACTCTGGCTTTAAAAATGCCGACGTGTGGGCAGCAGCCTGGAGGTCTGATTTAATTGGTCTCAGATGGAGCCCGAGAGCGTGGGTTCCTCTCAGGTGACTCTGATATTCAAAGGTTAAAAAGTCCAGGTCACGGCCTGGCTGGTGTCCTGGTCTCTTAGGGGGAGGGAACTGCAGGAGGCACCCAGGAAGCACATCCTTTGTCTTTTGTACTCTTGACTCAGCAGTGAGTGCCTGGTGAGTTTGGCTCGGTGTCTCCTCAGCTGGGAAGGTGAGCATCATCGCCCCCTCAGAACAAGGTCAGCAGGCTGGTATAAAGCTAGGCTTTGTCCCTGATCCGAGTGAAGTCATCACAGCCCTCCCTCTCTTTGCCTGGGGCTGTGGAAGTTCTGCTCAGAACTGTGGTAGGAAGGGACCCACCCAGATTCTTCCTAGTCACACCTAAGCTGCTGGCTTCCCAGCAAGGGCCAGAGAAACTCCTCCTGTCTCTGGCTGGAGGATCCGGGAGGCAGGTGGAGGCTTCTGAGTCCCAGCTGGAAGCTTAGGTCTGGGCCTGCCCTGAGTCACCTAAGTCTCTTTTCCAGAGAGCATGCTGAGAGGCTGGCTGCTTTGGGCTTCACTGCCTTGTTGGTAGAGGGCTTGCTGGTTTGGGTTCTAACAATGAACAAATGGTTGCTTTGAGTGTGAACAGCGACCATGTCAGCCCCATGCCAGTGGCTGCGACACGGAGGGGTCCAGCATCGCCCAGCTGGACAGCTGCATTGGTGACATGGCCAGGCCCAGGTCTGTCCTGGGTCAGACTTCCTTCCTAAAGCACACATGACTGGATCACAGACAGAGGGGGCTCTTCAGAAGGGATCCCCTTGGATTCTGTTTGTGAGTCCAGGGCCTGAGCATCCTCACATTATCTCTTCAGGCCCTAGGCTGAGGACCCAGCATGGCAACCATGTCAGACAAGGCGTGTCTCCTTACCAGCAAACATTTTTGTCCAGACCTAAACAAGGACCCACATTTCTTGGGTCCTGCACAAAGGTGATGATATCATGGGCCTCTCAGGAGTCTCTGGGTATGACCTCTGACCTGAACGTGCTCCAGAACCCCCAGAATGACATTCTCTTTTGCTGTTTGCAGGCTGAAAAGGCATGTGGCTGGAGATGGGGTGACACCTATCTAAATTGCCTCCTTAGGTGTCATGATGGCAGATGGGGCAAATCTAGGAAGCCTGTGTTCCCTCATGGAGGGCCTGGCTTATTCGCAACCTCTAGCTTGGTGGGCCATGACAGAAGACTGGCACTGCAAATGTTGGTTGACTTCGGGTTTGTTTGTTTGCTTGCTTGTTTTTTGATACAGGGTCTCACTATATTGTTCTGGCTGTCCTGGAACTCACTACGTAGACCAGGCCTGCCTCTGCCTCCTAAGTGCTTGGATTAAAGGCATGCACCACTTCACCCTTAGACCTTAGACATCTTTTTTATTTTTGAGAGCCAGTCTCACTGTGTAGCTCTGGCTGGCCTGGAACTGGCTGTGTAGACCAGGCTGGCCTCAAATGTAAGAGATTGGCCTGCCTGTGTCGCTAGAGTGCTGGGATTATAGGTGTATACAACCAACCTGGCAACTTGGACGTTCTTTAGTCGTTCTTTCAACAAACTTTTATCAAGTACCTACTGGGTGTCATTTGCAGTCCTGGCACCTGGACCCAGTTCATGACTGGTAGAGCTGATATTCCAGGGAACAAGTGGGAGCGGGAGGGTGGGTGGGAAGGTAGAAAGCAAATGATTACACAGATAAGGGTTATGTATTGGTCACCACTGCTGGGCCGCCAACACCCGCACTTTTTCCCTTCCACATCTGGCTTGTGGGCTGGGATTAGCCAAGTGGTTATTCCCTTGTTCTTCTTGCTTGGGACCCCTCAGGGCCTCAGGTGTAGCACTCAGGGCCTCTGGTGTAGCTTGGTGGCTTCACTGGGGCTGGAGAGCTGCTGATGGCCTTGTTCACCTTGGTTGGTATGGCTGTCAGTCAGATTCTACGTGGTGTTCTGTGACCTAAATGGTCTAATCCATAGGTTCTCATGGTCTAGCCTGTAGACTTCCTAACAGGGTATCTGGAGGGTTTTAGGAAGGTTAGGACAAAGATATAAGGTCCAGGGCAGGGGGAATAAGATGAATGAAAGGACTAACCCAGAATCAAGAAAATTAACTTCCATAAACCACATAATGGGAGAGGGCAGGGGTCAGAAATTGGACATCTAGACTTTTGTTAGTTTCAACAGTGTAAGACTCTATTTAAACACACACACACACACACACACATACACACACACACACACACACACACACCAGGGCCTTACATAGCCAAGACTGGTCTTGAACTCTTTACGTGTTTTAGGATGACCTTGAACTCTGGATCCTCCTGCCTTTTAAAAGCACTCTGGTCTACAGAGCAATTACCAGGGCAGTCAGCCAGGTGGTGGTGGTGCATGCCATTAATCCCAGCACTGAGAAGATAGAGGCAGACAGATCTCCATGAGTTCAAGGCCAGCTTGGTCTACATAGTGAGTTCCAGGACAGTCAGAGTTACATCATAGAGAGACCCTGACTCAAAACAAACAAATAAAAACCACTATGACATGGGAAAACCCTAACCACATACTCAGGGCAGCGGGGTATGGTCCACACATCTGTCATTACAGCTCTTGGGATGAAGGATCTTGAGTTTGAAGTCATCTTCATGGTCAGACTCTGTCTTAACTAAACCAGGGCTAGGGAAACGGCTCAGTCAGTAAAGTGCTTGCTTTTGGGTGGCAACCAAGTTGTTGAGAGCCTATACTGTCAGTTCTGGGAAGGCAGAGCAATAAAAGAGTCCCTGGAGCTCGCTTACCTACCTACCAACCTGCTTGTTGAGCTCCAGGTTCAGTGAGAGATCCTGTCTCAAAAAAAACAAGGTGACAGGACATGTTGACAGTGGTGATCCTGGCACTCTGGAGGCAGAAGCAAGTGGATCTCTGAGTTTGAACCCATCTTGGTCTACTTAGCAAGTTCCAGGTCAGCAAGAACTACACAGTGAGACCCTATGGCAAAAAAACAAAACAACAGAGTGAACAGTGACTGAAGAAGACACCTGATACCAGTTCCTGGTGCACACGCAGACACACGCAGACACACCACACCAAACAAGAAGACTGCTGGTTGGTGAACATTCACCCCCTCCCGCCATCAACACCAGTTGCCCTACACCACCCTTTTTGTTTTTTTTTCCCAATAGTCTACCCACCCTGCTCTTCCCCAGTGACTCCCAGCCTGGGGTGAAGGTGGGGAACTTCGCACTCTCTCTCTGCTGCCCACTCCCACTGTGTACCAGAAGAGGAGCCCAGAATCAGGCATCACAGTGAGGGTGGATATATTTATATTTCCCAGGATGCATTTATCAGCTGTGTCCAGGAAAGAGGGAGTAGGGACAGTGCAAGGGCCCAAGAGCAATGGCCATGGCTCCTGTTTGCCCAGGGTTGCTGGGAGGAGGCGGTGGCCTGACCAGTGGCAGCTGTTCCCTGTAACACCTGCCACTCAAGCCTTGCACTGAGCTGTTTCCACATTTGCAAAACGTCTTTTTGGTTTGGTTTGGTTTTTGCTATGTGGCTCAGGCTGGCCTGGTAATTGTTCCCCCCCACTGTCTCCCTCTCCCCGAGACGGGGTTTATCTTTGTGCCACTACACCTGGACAGCACCTTTCAAGTGATGTGTCAATATTCTGTATGAACACACCACTGCCGTTGCAGCCACCGCCACTGCCAGCACCACACCACCACCATCACCACCACCCCCACCATGCTGATGTTTGAATAACTGAGCTCCTCCCTCCTTCCCTTTCTATGACAGTCTCTCACCGTTAGGTCCAAAAGAAACTCAGGAAAAAATGGCTATCCTAGGTGCCCATGAGCACTCTGAAGTGCATACTGGTCCCCAGGCTTCCTCGGTATCACAACTACTTGTGGCTCTTCTCACCCTGTCCTCTACCCTAAACTTCTCCAGCTCATGGGCCTCCCACCCCCTCAGCTTCTCAATCCCATCCAACCCTGCCATTTCAAGCTATATGCTCTCTTCGTCTTCCTCTCCTGCCCAACCCCCTTCTCTCATGGCCCAGTCCAGTCTGCTGACCATGTTCAATCTTCTACTTTCTCTCTCCGCTTGGTCTCTTCCAGATCCCTTTGGATGTGCTCCCTCTCATATCTACAATAAAAACTCCCCCTTAACCATACCTTGAAGCGGTCATGTCCTCAGTTTATACACTAACTACATAGCTCGGGCTAGCCTTGAACTCTCAGTGATCTAGCCTGTCAAGTGTGAGATCACATGGCAGGCTCCATGTCCAGCTTCTTTTGCATGTGGTTATGTGTCTGTGTGTATATATGTATGTATAAGTGTATGTGTGTGTGTTCTTCGTGCATGTGCTTGTGAAAGACAGAAGGCCGCATCAGATCCCCTGGAGCTGGAGTTGCAGGCAGTTGTGAGCTGCTGACTCAGGTGCTGGGAACTGGATTCAGTTCCTCTGCAAAAGCAGCAAGCACTCTAACCACTGAACCACCTCTCCAGCCCCTCTTCCCCCGCCACGGTAACGGTTAAATTGAGCAAGATCTATCCCATTTCCCCACCACGCTGTGCCGTCTTATACCAGTCATATATAAGGTTCCTGTTTTGCCACATCCTCATCAACTTGTTCCTTTTCATTTAAGAAAAAAGTTGAGAGTCGGGCATTGGTGGCACATGCCTTTAATCCCAGCACTCAGCAGAGGCAGGCAGATCTCTGAGTTCGAGGCCAGCCTGGTCTCCAGAGTGAGTTCCAGGACAGCCAGAGTTACAACAGAGAAACCATGTCTCGGAAAACAGATTGGGTGGGAGAAGGAGAATAAGAGGAGGAGAAAAGGTCTCATGTATCCCTAGGCTGGCCTTGAACTCCCTACACATCCGAGGATGACCTTGAACTCTTGATCTTCCTGCCTCTACCTCACAAGTGTTGGATTACTTGTATGTGTGCTATCACACCCCATTTTTGTAGGGTTAGGGATTGAAGCCAGGACTTCATGCATGCCAGGCAAGCTCTCTACAAGCTCAGCCACATTCTCAAACCCCGATCCCCCTTTTTTTTTACTTAGAGTGAGAAGTCTATAATTTTTAATTTTTTCTTTTCTGTTTTTCTCTCCCTAAACCCCAGGCTCATGTTTTCTCAGCCTGGCTGGATCTGGTAAGTCCTAGCAATCCTCCTGTCTCTGCCCTCCTCAGAATTGAGTTACAGGATGCCTAGTTTGTTGTGCTGGGATCTGAACTCTGGTCCTCATGGTTGTGCAACAAGTACCCCTAACCACTGAGCCATCCATGGTAGAGAGTGTAAAGTGTTCATCCTTCACTTTTAAAAGCAGTGCTGTTAGGCCATGTGGCCTCACAGCCATCAGGCCAGAAGAATTAGCAGGTTCCTTAGAGTCTGTGATATCCAGGTGGAGTGAGACCCTTGGGTGAAAGCCACTCAAAGTCTTGTTCTTGACCTTTGGCCCTGTACTGATGGAGATGACAAGGGGCAGAGGTTCTCAAAGCCCAGGTCCAGAGGCTGCCCTGATACATTTATAAATTTTAGAGTTCTTCAGAGAAGTCGGCTTCTTTTGTTTCATTGTTGTTTGAGACAAGTTTCACTCTACAGCCCTGGCTGGCCTGGAACTCACTATATAGAACAAGCTGGCTTCGAACTCAGATCTGCCTGCTCCTGTTTCTCCAGTGGTGACATTAAAGGTGTGGGTTGCTATATTTGCCAATAAGTGGGCTTCTTAAAATCCAAAACCTTGGCTAAGGACTGCTATAGCTCAGTGGTAGAATACTTGCCCAGCACAGACAAGGTCCTGAGTGCTAGCAAAAGAAAAAGAGTAATTAGAGTTGGCTGTAGTTATGCACAGGTGTAAACTAGGAGGAGGAAGGATGAGGATCAGACATTCAAGGTCATCCTGAGCCACAGAGCTAGTTTGAAGCTAGTCTAGGTTCCATGAGACCCTGTCTCAAAACAAAACCCAAAGCCTCACTCAGTGGGCGCTGTGGTTCCTGCCTGTGATGCTGGCCTGGCTTCCTCTGTGGGACAGCTCCTAGAGAAAACTGCAGGCCATTAGTGCATAAATAGGAAAGCCTCAGGCTTGGGAGGTTGGGACAGGATGATGAGAGTTCGAAGCCATCCTGGACAACACACTAAGACCCAATCTCTAAACAGACAGACAGACAGACAAACTGACTTATACTCAAACTTGGTCAACTGTTTAAAAATCATTTTGGTGCTCTCAGCTGTATTTCTGAGAGTGGCTGAGCTCACCTGGCTCCCATCTGAGAAGCTTTTCTTGTCTCCTGTGCCCTACAATCCTGTCTGATGTCCCACCCTTGGCCATCAAGTCCTCAAATGAACAGCTTTCCAAAACGTCTGTCCTTTTCCAGAGAGCAGTGAGAAGTCAGGGCTGCGGCTGCGGATGCGGGAAGTGGCCTTCCATCTCAGCTCTGTGTTGGGTTGGACACTGCCTTCTTGGTGCTGTGAAGGTTGAGGGGAGTGCTCAGGTCTCTGTCACAGTGAAAGTTTCTGTGGGAAGCTATCACAGCCCTGAGGACAGCGGCCTTTGGCCCTACAAACTGGACATGTTCACTGGGCTGACACTTGCAGTGTCGCCCGACTTACAAAAGGCGACATGGAACATTCCCCTCCAGTCGTGGCTCCCTCTGCAGGGAGGCTCATTATGTGTAAATAGCAGGGCCTGGGCCATCAACTGATCCAGGAGCTTTCTCACAGGTTCTGCCACTGCTCTGGTCCAGATGATGACATATGGCTTAGTCAGGGTTTCTACTGCTGTGACAAAACACCATGACCAAAAGCAACTTGGGGAGGAGTTTATTTGGCTTACACTTCCACAGCACTGTTCATCATCAGAGGGAGTCAGGACAGGAAATCAAGCAGGCCAGGAACCTGAAGGCAGGAGCTGATGCGGAGGCCATGGAGGGGTACTGCTTACTGGCTTGCTCAGCCTGCTTTCTTATAGAACTCAGGATCACCAGTCCAGGGATAGCACTACCCACAATGGGCAGACCCTCCCCCATCAACCACTAATTTATGAAAATAGCCTTACAGGCTTGCCTACAGCCCCATCTTATGGAGGCATTGTCTCAATTGAGGTTCCTTCCTCTCAGATGACTTTAGCTTGTGCCAAGTTGACATGAAACTAGCCAGCACAATATGGAACTCCAGACTAGGACTGAGTCTGATTTTGAGAGGCTCACAGGAGACAGTGGCTGTGAAGGTCTCCTGTTCAGACAGTGGGCACAGGTAGGAAGAAGACATGAGTATGTGGCCCTTGTTTCAAACCCATTGAGGGGATTCCTCCATGATGCTGGAGGTCTGGGACCTGGACGTTGAGGGTGAAGCTTTGAGCACTTCCCAACTTCATGCTGCACTCATCTGCGCATGCATATCTGTCTAGGTCAGAGGATGACTTTCAGGAGTGGGTTCTCTCCTTCCATCATTCAGGTCCTAATCAGGCCATCAGGCTTGATGGCAGGTGCTTTTACCATCTGGGCCATCTCTTTGGCTCAGGATTTTTTTGATGTTGTTAGGTGCTTCTGACTGCTGTAGAGTGACTCTCTGTAGTCATGGTTAGACGTCTACAGGGTTCACCACTGGTATGACCCACGGAAAAAGCCAGCCTTCCTTTCAAGACAGCTGGTAAAGTCTTGCAAGGATGAGGACCTGCATTTGATCCTCGGAACACTTAAAACTAACAAACAAACACGCTGGGTGTGGTGGCCTGTACTTGAAATCCTGCCATGGGATTACAAGGAGGTGCACTCACTCAGAGCTTCTGGGGCTCCCTAGCCAGCCAGCCTAGCCATCTTGCTGAGTTCCAGACCAGTGAGACCCAGTCTCTCAAAAACAAAGTAAAATAGCAGAAGGTACTTAAGAAGAAAAAGACACTCAAGTTTGACCTCTGCCCTCTATATGCATGTGGGCATGCGCCTGCAAAAACACATGTATGCACATACACAAACAAAACACAAGGCGATTCAACCATCTTCCCCATCAAATTATTTTATTAGGTTAATGAAACAGCTTGAGGACAATTCATTTTGTTCAGCACTCTTCTAGAAAATAGTTCAAGTTGTAAACGAACTTCCAATACATAAAACAGAATTACTTGACCGTACACAAATTCAGCTCAAAATACAACACTCTGTTTTCTTAACCATTATAAAATCCAGTCAATACAAACTATGTAAAAAAGATAAAACACTTTCACTGATCCTTGGTACGAGAGAACAGCACAATGGCGAAATTTCCCCAGGACACAGGTCTAGTGCAGGGGATGAGAGACCCAACCCCACGGCCATCTACATTATTCATGCCCCATAAACAAAGTGCTGCTACAGAATTTAAAATTAACATATCCTTCTGCATCAGTGTTGCTTGTAAACCATAAAGTAACTTTGTAAAAAAGGCTACAAATTAAAAAATGACTTCTGACTTTGCTATAAGACATCAGCAAAGAAACAGAAAATCAGTCACTCCACAAAACGGATGCATTTGGCCCATAAGGCAGGAGACAAGGACACTGCAAGGGAACTCAAAATTTCTCTTCTCTCCTACTGAGTTTGGACAGTTTTGTAGTAAGTTGCAACCTTCTGGCCCCTCAAATATTTTGCACTTTTGGACAAGGACTTTTTTTCCACTTATGTGCGCCCACTGCAAATGCCTGTTTTTCAGTGGGAGCACCATGCAAAAACCACTCAGCTTTACCCACTCAGCGCAGCCTCATCTGAGTGCAGTGCAATTGTCTTCCATCCGGGAACTTCACTAGTGTTAAAGCTCAGGATTTATACGAAAAGCCGTTCTACAGGTACCATGCCAAGAACTACAGATAAGTTAATGAGACAGGTCTGTGTTTTGACAGGATGGATTTCTGTATGGTATTTCTGAAACCTGGTATTTATATGGTCTTTATGGTATATGGCCTCATGGTAGGAGAAGCATCGCAGGACAAACCAGCAGTGTGCTAGGAACCAGCTCTTTGCAAGCATGACCATTGCACTTCAGGTGCCAAGCACGATACTGACAGGGCCAGCAGGAGCAGTGCAGGCCACTCTATGAGGCAGGGCCCCATCAAGGGTGGTCCCGAGCCTGGGGACAGTTTTATTTAACTCAATTTACAATCTCTTTTCAATGGCGTTTCCTCGATAGTTTTCTGTCCTAGCAGAAGACAGACACTGGTGACAGGACATGGTGTCGTGGGTAGATCTCATTCACAGATGGAAACAGATGCCCTGATCACTGCAGATTGAGGTCTGCCCGGGTTGCATCTGCAGCCTGGACACGGATGACGAGCAAGTGTCGGGTAACCTCTTTGGGTGGGGGTGGGGTGGGCTGTGGGCCCGTGGGTTCAAACTATGGGACCCATGTTAAGTATGATCAGCACTTCAACTGAAGCAGCCATCTTTGTTTTATATTGTTGTTTACAATCTTACAAATGGGACAACGTGGTCAAAGCAAGTACCGCCATGCCTCTGTTGAGGTGGACGTTTACGGGAGGGAGAATGCCAATGGAGGCTGGGTTCTGAGTGGGTTCAAAATGAAAGAACCCCATGAGCAGAAAAAGCTGATTATTGAATTAAGCAAGCTTCGCTAGACAGCTTGTGCCTTCTTTTTCTTTCTGTTTATTTACTTAGTTAGTTGCTAGTTTTTGTTTGTTTTTTAGAGACAGAGTCTCTCTGTGTAGCCCTGGCAGTCCTAGAACTTGCTCTGTAGACTAGGCCAGCCTGAACTCAGAGATCTGCCTGCCTCTGCCTCCTGAGTGCTGGGATTAAAGGTGTGTGCCACCATGCCTGGCTCCCTCCCCAAACCTCCCCATCTATTTTTTTCCACTGAAGGTCACTTGATACAGTTCCCAACATAAAGTTCTTCAGCCCATGGAATTTAGATGACCTCTAAATGAGGAAGCAGAACCCTAAGGTGCCATCTAGAAGAAGGTGCTACATGATAGAGATGAGGACTTATTTTTTAAATCTGATGATACTTTTGCCCTGGGTACTAGTTCCCACATTATTATTATTTGCTTTTGTGTGTGTGTGTGTGTGTGTGTGTGTGTGTGTGTGTGTGAGAGTGCTGGAGGAGGTCATGTATCGGATCCCCTGGAGCTGGAGTTACAGGCAGCTGTGGGCCTCCATGTGAGTACTTGCCGACTCAGGTCCTCTGGAAGAGCAGCAAACACTGTTAACTGCTGAGCCACCTCTCCAGCCCTACACTGTTTATTACTGTCATTTTTACAAAGCCCAACAGTCAAGTTCAGTGAGTTATTCTAGCTTACAATTCATGATCACCATAACCCTCACCACCCTGGCCATCATCATCACATACATTTTCTAGAGTTTCTATTGGAGCAAACCCCTTGTGATGGAAATATAGAAAAGTGGTTCCTTCCTCGTTGCAAACAAGCTATTCCCATTTCCGACTCTGCTCACAGTTTGGGGTCAGAGGCGTATTTAAGTCAGAGCTAACAAGACAGAAGGAGATGCTCTCGGGAGCATGCTGCAGGATACAGGAAGGAATCCCAGAATGGTCTCCCCCACAAGTGCAGAGAGAGGATATCAGCCAGCCCCTGTGAGGTGACCTAGGCTCCGAGCACATCTCCACGGGCAATCTGGGACCACACAGTGCTGTGACAGATGCTGGATGCTGAGGTAGTGTGTGTGGCCTGGCGCTGGCCCCTGGCTCAGAGAGAGCCCTTGGTGGCCTCAGGGCAGGTGTGGAAGGCTCCTGCTGTTCTAGCCTCCAATTGCTTGAAGCTGGAGATGGGTTTGCGATATGCTGGGTGCTGACCCAGGAAGCTGCCAGGGCCAGCTGGTGGAAAGTGCCAGCACAAAGGCATGATGGGGGCTGAGAAGGCACGCCTTCTGGAAAGGCTGCTGTTCCCATGCTCGGTAGTCCAGAGGGAACAGCAAAAGTTACAGCTCTCGCCTTCCTTTTCCTAATGTTCTTTTTACACTTACTTATTAGTGTGTGTGAGTGTGAGTGTGTGTGTGTGTGTATGTAGGCCAGAGGATCACTTGTGGGAGTCAGTTCTCCCTTTCAACCACAAGGGTCCTGGGAATTAAACCCAGGGTGTCAGGTTTTACCTGCTAAGCCACCTTGATGGCCCTCTTTTCCTTTTTCCTTTGCGACACAATTCAAGCCACTAGAAAACCATGTGGGGAGAAATGTGGGAAGCTTGAGAAACTGCTGGAGAGAATAAATGAGAATGCTCTGACAAACAGAACTAGAACCCTCCTTCTGGACAGACGTCGGTAGACTGCTAGAAGAAACTGCATGGGCTGAGGCAAGGACCTGTTCTCAGACTCACCAGCAGCATCTAAGTGGCCACCAGGGGCCATGAAGACAGCGCAGTCCTCGGAGGATGGGAGGGGAGCTGGGGCTGTCTCGCCTGCTGAGGCTGCTCCCTCATCACCACAGGGTTCCCATTCCTAGGCAGGGATGGAGTGAATGGCTCACTTGTTACCTGAGGTCTGAGGGGCTCTAGGGCAGGCTTTTACCAGAAGGGAGACAGAAGAGGAACTCAAGAATGGGCTCCCTAGAAATGTTTCACAAGGGGCAACAAAGGACCACGGCAGCCACAGGGGAAGTTGGCTGAGCTTACCAAGCACCTTCCTGGGCAGCCAGCCCAACTTGGGAGGCATGACTGTCATTGCCCAGCTTAAGGTAGAGTAGGCAGGAAAGAGCTTAAAACAAAATGTGTGTCAACCAAAATTCATGGTTCTGGTGGACACTATGGCTTAAAGAAAGCTCTGGAAATAAAAGGACTATTATGGAAAGTCGGACCATGAGCACCCTGGTGAAGGGACTGCGATGGTGGCTGGTGGCCAATGGCCACAGTCAAGGGACCAGAATATCAAGCAGAGTGGAAGGCAAGGGAATAAGGCAAAGCATAGAAGAGACCCAGGGCTATTTCATAAAACCCACTGAATGACTCCTTCCTTTAACTAAATAGTCCCCAGAGCCCCTGGCTGCAAGAGCTCGGATGTGAGGGCAGAGCACCACACTGACTGTCCTGCCTGTGTTTGCAGAAGCAATCACTTGCTACTGCCGAAGGCACACTGTTACCCTCAAACTGTTCTACCTGATGGGTCTAAAGATGACAGAAAGCAATCCTAGCACTTGGGAGACAGAGGGTGTAGGCTTAAGACCTTGTCTCAAGAAATTAAAGGAAAAAAAAAAAAAAAGATGATCAAATTCTGCAATTCTGCCTAGTGGCCTGAAATGCTCCGGAGTGTACACACCTCCTCTATAGGCCTACCACCAGGCCAGAGCCTAACGGTCTTTATAGGGCCTGGTCAATGGCTATGACAACATGGACACAGTGGGGAGTGGTTTCCACATACAATCCGAGTTAAAGAAGCAGAAGCTCAGGTCTATGACCTCAATCAGGGAGCTAGGAAATACCCAGTTTATTTGATCAATCTAGATGACAAATCTGATATTCTGGTGAAAAAGAAAAGTTCCACCTTAGTAAAGAATTTTAAGGATCCTTAGAGGACTCCCTTAGGCAAGCTCTGAACAGAGAGTGACTGACTATACAATTCTCTCTTTTTTTTCTTCTTTTTTTGGGGCAGGGTTTCTCTATGTAGCCCTGGCTGTCCTAGAGCTCACTATGTAGATTACGCTGGCCTCAAACTCACAGAGGTCCATCCGCCTCTGCCTCCCCAGCGCTGGGACAAAAGGCCTGCGCCACCACCACCCGACATGACTACTATTCTTGAACACTCCAAGCCCGTATCTTGGGGTGTTTCTGATATCCAGGGTTATCCTGAATATAACTATTAGTGTTGAAGGTGAGAGGTGGCATGTGCCCAGAAGGAAAAGAGTTTTATGAGCACAGACAGACATCTACAGGTATCTAATGTGGTGACAGCCCCCGGGATGAGCGGTGACGGGGGTGGGGTGGGGTGGGGCGGGGCGGGGTGGGGCTGGGGATGCTCAGCTCCAAGCAGTCAGTGCCTCACGGCACCATCTGTGTGGACAGACGACATGACCAATGAGGTGAAGACAGCCACCACAGGCTCCAGTCATCCTTTCTGTACAACTCAAGGAGGTCAACACCCACACTGCCCTCCTTCCACAGGCAAACTGAGCTGAGCCTGAGATGAGAACATAGGACACACAAGCCTTCGACCCAGACTCTCCAACTCCAGAGCGGAAAGGGAAGGACTTACTCTCTTAGAAGCTGCTCATCGAAACCAGGGGCTCCTGTCGACAGCGGAGACGGGCTCAGATGCTGCTATCTACTGCCACCTGAGAAGAGGCTTTGCTATTTTCTAAGTCTCTGGGCCAACTCTGAAAAGCACCAGCAAACAAATTCAATCATCTTATCACATGAGGTTTTAAATGTTCTGCTACTCTAGGTACGCAAAGCATGCAGGGCTCTGTGGGGAGCGTGGGGCTCTGAGACAGGGCTGGGTCTGAGGGCGAGTGCAGGACTCTGAGAGGAGCACAGGGTACTTTTAGCCTCTGTTGACTACACAAGTCTTCCAAGTAGGCCTGAGAGGTGGCCATTCCTATGAGACTAACTCTAAGAGTGTCTCCGACTGCTGAACTCCCTTAGCAACTTCATCCTGACTTGGGGACCATGGGAGACCAGAGGCTGGGGCACTGAGAGCCTGGCTGCTGATGCTGCAGAGAAGGCATGCACAGGGTGAGGGCCGAGTTCCCTGACATGTGTGACAAATCAGACCAGTCATGATTTTAAGTAGAATGTGATTCAAGGTAGTTGAGTCAACCTCGACCTGTTTAACCTGGAAAACATCTGTTCATTCTGACATCTGGAGCTATCAGGACTGAAGGAGGAAGAGGGTAGTGAGGAGCCAGTAAACGGAGAAGTCCCAAGGGAACAACAGCTCCTTGTAAGAGACATTAACAGCAGCCTCAAGCATCTAAGCTCCAAACACTGTCAAATCACAACCTCATGCTTTCTTCTCTGCTCCTAACAGGGATTTCACACAGCAGTGCTGTGTGAGTACGCTACTTCTCTGCTACAGGAAAACGCAGCCTTTTAAATGACTCTTTCAAGTTCAAGTTGAGTTTCAAGTAATCACCTCGCGGTAGCCCCAGAAGAATCACCGCTCCTCCTGGTTTAAAGTGCCTATTTAAAAAAAGGGAGGAAAATGGAAACTGTGCCTCAGAGGACCAAACTCAAGGCTGCCCACCGCTTGCTTCCAGGCTTTTGTTACGGGACAGATCACTGAATTCTCCTCATCTGTCAGGGAACCAAACCCGACATGAGGTAGCCGACAGCAGACAGTTTGTTTTTCCCCTAGAAACACAAAGAATGGGAACGAATGCAAGCAATTCCCATCCAGTTAAACAGGAAATGCCACAAAGCAAGCTATGGAGACTTCCCTGGAAATTGAGGAAATTTAGCACCAGGGTCTAAGGTGTATCTTCTCTGTACCTGGTGAGGAAGAACCATAAAACAAGGCCCCTAAATCTACGATCAGTGCTAAAAGGCTCAAAAGAAGGAAAGGAACTTACCAGGCAGAAGGCAGAGCCACTCACAGTTGCAAAAAATGTAGAAGAGCCTACAGCTCAACTCCACCTAGACTTCACTGGCAACAAGAATGAGATATCCACCCATGTTCAGGTTCCTCTCCAGCCAGGGTCGAGGGGCTCACTCCCATCCCTACCTCATAACTGCGTGTGTACAGTTAAATGAGGTGTAAGGAGCCACTGGGGACTATTCACAAGGCAGAAAGACCCTCAGCACACCAAGGCAGTTCTTCCCCCTCTGATTGCACAGGGCAAACTCAATGAAGCGTTAGCTCAACGAGTGAGCAAAGCCTGCCTTGCTTCCAGAAGACACCCAGTTGGAAGGCTGAGACTTCCAATGGCCAGCTGAGGGAGAATCAAAGGTCTTCCAGTTTCTTCAGCTGGAAAGGCTCGGTCTGGGAGAAGCCATATTACAAATGATGTACATTTTAGGAATAAACACATTTGTGTGCCAAGAAAAATCAAGTTCTTGTTGAATTGGCTGGACTACCCTCGATAACTCAAAAGCCTGGTGCTGCTTTTGGCCGCTGCTCACACTTGAGTGTTCCTTGTAGGAAGAGGAGAGCACCCCTACCGACCTCAGGTGTGGATCAAAGCAGCAAGTTCTGGGGAAGATTTTAAGCCCATATAAGACGCAGTAAATCAACTAACATGAACATTACGAGGTGCGACGGGCACAGGCCTCAGCTGCCTACAGAAGCACTTGGGAGACACAGGCATGTGCTGGGTATGTGAGGCACTTGGAGTTTTTGTTTCTGTGCTAGTTTCCTGCTCCATCGGAGGCCAGCCCCTCTGTGCACATAGCTTCTCATTTAAAACCCAGCAGAATCGATGAGAGTACACTCTGCCCAGTAGAAAGCATCACATTGAAGGTTAGTAGGGTGCTGTGACTCAATGAGGACTTGCAAACCCAGATCAACTCACAGATAGGGTCCTCGCTCAAGCTCCAATGACTTTCCAAGCTAGAGAGGGAGGGCTGTGTCCTGCCTGCCTCCTTGTTAGGTTCCCAGAAACGCAAGCACAATTCCTGGGAGGCACTTAGTGATATGCCGGGTGATCCAGGGCAATCACTGGCTTCCCCAGGGCTCTTTTGGCTAAGGGGAGGTCACTGGAACAAAGACACCTTGCTCTACTCTTCCAGTGGGTATTTCTCTGGCAGTTCTGGTGCCTCTAAGTGCATACAGTGAAAGCCACCCCACTCCTTCCCAGTGCATTCAACACTGTCACCTGACCACCAGGAGGACTGTGTAATCAGGAAAGCCAGGCTTCTAGAAGACAGCACTGCAGGGTTTGTCATAAGCCTTGGAGGACTTCTGGGATCCCCAGGTATAGTGCCTGGGTAAGAGGTACCAAGCAAGCCCTCAAGGAGAGCTAGCTATTTCCCTAGAGAATCTGAGGCACCACAGCTAGGATAGCCCTACCTTCACCACCTCCACAGAAAGAATGTGTTTTCAGGTCACTGCTTAGGGGTGCCCTCTCCTCAAAATAAAGGATAAAATGACACTTTCAAGCCACCGGAGATCACAGTAGCCTCAGCAGCAGCGAGATATAACAAACTCTTGCTCCAGCACTAACAAGATTCAGACACAGCCCCCAAGTCTTTTGGTTGCTGCATGGTGTGAGAAGCCCAACCACAGCCACGACTCCTCAGAGCAGTCAAACAGCAGGCTCGACTGCTCAGGCCAGCACTTTCCAGGACCAACTGCTTCCTGCTAAATACATTTTCAGTCCTGCTAAGGAAGAGAGATGCAAACCTAGTAAAACTGACTATTGTCTACAAACAGTTCCACATTTACACGCAACTTGTGTTTGACACAGCTGTGTAACTGAAGGTCATCAGACTCAAGAGTTTATCCGAAGCACCAGGAGACAGTAATGTAGGTAGCTTGGGACTATGATTCAAAAGTAAACATACACAGACGGACTTATCAAGTCATGTGGCACAGCACACACGCACACACTCACTCATCTGTCATACCTTTTCTTCTCACAGGACATAAGCACTCTTAAGATTAAAAACTTCATTTTAAATCAAGCACTTAAATCTTTGAAAAATCTATGTTTAGGTATGTTAGGAAAACAAACAAACAGCTAACAAACCTATTTTAGACTCTATTCTAGGAGAGTGCCTTGATTCGCCTGCTGTAGCCCAAGACAACGACCTTCCAATAAAAAGAAATTGCACTTCTCCCAAAGATGTCTGTGTCTCAGATGTTCAGATCTAGCCTCAGTTAACAAATGCAGCATATGCCCAGTCAAAGTGCCTGTTAGAGAAAGGAATGGCCACTAGAACTTTACCAAGACACAAGTGGAGTAGGAAAACACAAGCCTGCACAGAAGGAGCTACAAGCTATTTCACAATACTAAAAGAGAGTAGTTAAAGAGGTATGTTGACTTTCAAACATAATAAAATTAAATACAGTCCTGTTCTTCAACAAGATAGTTTTACACACAAACACACACATACATACACACAAGCACAGACACACACACGTACACACGCGCGCGTGCGCGCGCACACACACACACACACACACACGCGCGCGCGCACGCACACACACCAAAATAACAGAATAACAGTTTGGCACTTAGCAGCTTTTGTTGTTATTGCATCCATATTAAGTTGCAAATTTATTTTATAAAACATTAATTTCTGCAGCTACAGTGTCAATGAACTGAATTGAAAAACCTAATTTTTTTTTTTTTTTAAAGTGAAATGACCAAGTCAACAGGCACTGGTGACGCTGCCATCAGACCCATCACTCTAAACAAGGAGCTGTCTCCTTGGAGAAGCCTGATGCAAACTGAGAAGAATTATAAACTTCAGGAGTTTAAAAACAAAACAAAAAACAACAGAGCAGTTACCACAGATGTCCTGGCTGTCAGTTTCTCCCTGCTCTGGCGGGCCATGGCTCTGTCCTGTGTAAGTATTTCACCAAAGTATTTCACCAAGTATTTCAACTCACCCTTTGGGTGGCTTCTCTCCTCCGAAGTCACTGTCCCTGCAGCAGCACACAGTGCTTTCTCTGCAGCGGCTTCTTGACAGACAGTGTCCCATGGGGAAACACACTGACAACATGGCTGACACACAACACAATACAAGCCTGGCTTTGACTGACATGAAGCCTGACTGGGGAGCATGAATGTGTAACACATCTGGCCTAGAGCAAAGGATAAAAACTTAGCCCCTTTCTTGCCCAGTTGCTTCTAGCCACAGTAGAGTCCAGAAGCCTCTCCCAGCCCCCTTAACACCCACTCCCCGGCCTCTTTTCAACAACCTTTGCAGCAGGAATAAGAAAATCCCCACAGAGGCCACCTTTTTCAATTCCATATAAACAGTTCACCTAGGAAGTTTCTAGAAGAAATTTCTGTTCTCCAATTTATAACCAAAGGATGTATTTATACATTTAGCAATCATAAGATACAATGTTGCCTCTTATAGCTACTCTAAGAGAAAGAAACTTGTAGAAAACAATTAGAAATGAGGAGAAGTCTATCAAGTAGACTAGACATTTGATATTGCATACAACTCTCACTACGAGGAAACCAAGTCCACTCAAGTCCCTGATTTCACACCACGGTGCCATAATCCGAATGGAAAACAAAGTATCTTACAAGATAAATCCCACTATCTAAATTCTTTTTCACTAATGGGAAGTGGAGGGGAGGGTGGGAGATGGGGAAGGAGGGAAAAAGAAGAGAGTACTAACAGAACAGAATGAAATTAAGTTGAGGTAGTTTATTCTACCAGCCAAACATTACTGGGAGAGAAATTCAACTAAAACTCCTACAGTGAACGGCTTTTGAAGTGGCCTGTTACAAAGCCAAGATTCTAAACACACCTGCATTCGAAGACAAGTCTGTAACTTCTGAGCAGCAGTAAACAGGACTTAGTGTGCTTTCAGACAGGTTGTATGTACAAGTTTTTGATCCCTATGTGCGTTATTTGGACAGCTTAAAAAAATGTTCCATTGTTTTTAGTCGCAGCAAATCTCTATCATTTGCCCGACTCTGTCTAAAATCTACTCCACATAATAGCCTGGAGTGTAGAAAGTGTTTTTGCTTTTCCAGCTGGAAAGGAAGAATGGTTCGGGTGAGCTCCCTTCCGATCATCAGATCAGGACCACCCCAGACCACCCCAGAACTCCCGTCATGACACAGGATCTTTTATAGTGAGCAATCCCTGTAAGCTCACACGAGGGCTGAGCACTTGAGCGCCCTGGGTTACTGAATCTTTACTAAGATAGATTGTCAGAGAGTTTTATCTTAGTTTCAATTGATCGGAATATAGTTTTCAAAAGAGTCTTAAGACAGAGCACTAGTAATAAATGGGAACTAACTGGCACAAACCTCAATTTACTGGGCGGGGCTAGGCATTCTATCCCTGTACTCGCAGTATAAGGTACAACCTTGTGTGCTGACTATGTTGGCTTGCATATATGGATTCTGTTGTTTACCACAGCCGCACACACTGGAACAAAGCAGTCAGTCAGGTAAGAGTTCCCTTCTGGGAAAATGCACCTTAGGGTTTTAACTCTGATATTTCACATGACACCAACCCCCACTCCCTCCTCCCTTTGACATTCACTAGCCTCCATGGTTTACGCATCGGATGGAGGAACTGATTCCTCCCAGGTAGTTTTTCAACAGTTACACGGTCTCCAAACAAGAGCAGAAGCCGGAGCTCCTAAGCATTAAAAAACCACCAAAGAGTAACCATACTGAAGCCCAGCACACAGCAAGATGGGGCTGTTTCTCTGCGCTTGCTGGCGTCCAGCCACGTGATGCGCTTGGGGCAGGATCTCGCGTTTGGCTCCTTCTCCTCTTCAAGGGGAATGGACCCGGATGCGGAACAAGCCTTGCTGCAGCTGCAGGCGGAAGAGCTTGCAGTTCGCAATGCGCAGGGCTGCACAGCCTGTGCGGCGAAGGTCGGACGGCAGGAGAGGCTTTGTATGGTGCCAGGTGCCCGTGCTTCTCTTAAACTCCCGCACGTAGTCATAGTTGGTACCTAAACACAGAGAGGGAGCAGAGCTGAACTGATGCACCCGACAGGAAGCAGTTCCCGAGAAACCACGGTGGCTTTCTCACCTGTGTCAAGGTCTCCGATAACATAAATGCTGGCTCCTATGGGGACAGCGCCATAAACAAAGGATGAGCTGGCAGGGATGCATAGGTTCTGATCATTTAGATAGATCCACCTGGAAGCAAGGCCGAGAGACACAACTCAGGACATCAAAGGTACAGCTGACGCTTTTAGGAAGACAGACTAGGACAATGCAACTGGGCAAGCCATCAGCACAGTGCACACTGCCACTCTGGACGCCCCTGCCCCTTGCTGGAACCTTGGCTGTGTTGCCAAGCAAAGGATCAGGCACAGTGAGTCTTCACAGAGTGGGACTGCCTCTGCTGAGCACTGCAGCTCCTGGGATCACCCCCGTGGCTTACATCACTTACACACTGCTTTTTTTTTTTTTCCTGTGATTTAAAATTTTAATTGTGTCTGCCCACATTAGTGCAGTGCCCTTGGAGGGCAGAAGATAAAGTCAAAACCCCTGGAACTGGAGTTACAGGCAACTGCTGTGAGTCCCTGAGGTGGGTGCTGAGAACTGAATTGGGCCCTATGTAAGAGCAGCAAGTGGTATTAACCACTGAGCATCTGTCCAGCCCTGGGTACGGAACTGAAGTTCCATCTTGCTTGCCAGCATTCATCTGGATTGGGCTTGGGCTGCTGTGACTACAACTGTCAGGCATATTAGGAGAGTCTTTCTAGTTTTGTTTTTTGGTGGATTTAGGGAATTACTGGATTCTGTAGAAAGGGCACATGCCAATTAAGTGATGAGAAAACAGCTCTCCAACCAAAAGCGAGGTGCTGTTCTTTTCCCCAGTCAGTCAGGCATGAGAATCTCAGTTGCTCATGCTCATTGGATCCTGGCCCCTCAGTCTTTTGAAGCCTTAGCCACTGTAATGGCAAGTGTATCCTCACAGTCTAACTATGTGGGTATCTGGCATGAGCTTGCTGGCTACTTTATGTGCCTTCTTTTGCAAAATGTCCATTCAAAGATTTGCTCATTTTAGAAAACATACATACAAATAACATAAGATAAATCCCTTAAAAAAGGCATTTTAGAAAAAACCTGACCAACCTTCAAGTGTCGAGGGTCAGGAAAGACAGTTTGTCACAGGCTAAGGGACAGGAAGGAACCGTAGCACCTGCTGTTGACTGGAATCCAGGCTGATTCCAAGGGACAAGGACCTGTTGGACATGTTGGTGGAAAGTGGGTGATGCTGCAGATAGTCTGTGCGTTAGCCAATCCTGTGCGGCTTTGGCATTTGTGTTCTGATCAAGGGGGATGCTGATGTTTGAAGTCTAGTGAATGGCTTATGGGAATGCCTTCTCTTTAAGAAGCTTTTCTACAAGTCTAAAATTACTCTAGGGGCTGGAGAGATGGCTCAGTGGTTTAGTGCATTTGTTGCTTTTGCAGAGGACCAAGGTTCAATTTCTAGCACCTGTATGATGGCTCACAGCCATCTGAAACTCCAGGTCTAGGGGATCTGATGCCCTCTCTGACCCTCACAGGCACATGCACGGCACACATATAATACAGGCAAAACACTCATAAACATAAATAAATACAAAAAAAATTACTGGAAACAGATATATGGCTCAGTCGGTAAGGGCATTTGCTGCTAAGCATATCAACCTGAGTTTGATCCTTGGGATGCACATCCTAGAATCAACTCCTGCAAAGATTGTCCTCTGACCTTATCATATGAGTTAAAAAAAAAAAAAAAATCAATCTAGGCTTTGCCATGCAGTAATGTTCACTTAGGAAACGGATCCATTTCCCACTAATAATTACAAACATGGCCAGATCACAGCCACTGTCTGAGACGCTTTGAGGCCCCACTGTCCAGGACAGCACACGCAGTTCTCCGGACGCTTTGGCCTATCCACTCTGCTGCTCGGGAGCCAAGAGAGCCAGAGTAGGAGGTGAGCGCACTCTGCTGTCAAATACCAATGAGAAATGTTTCCCAAAGAGCATCACTCACTTCAACAAACTCCTCCCTGACTGTTACCAAATAAGCAGCATCTTTATTTTGAATCCCAAGAAACAAAGGAACAAAATGATTTGCTCAGGATTGTAAAACAAAGCTCAGCCACACCTTGCTGCCTTTCTCTGCCTCACCCCTCCCTCTTCCTTTCCCCTTCTCTGAGACAGGACCCAGGCTGGTCTCCAACTTGCTAGGCTACCAAGGATGACCTTTAACTTCTAATCCTCCTGCTTCTACCTCTTCAGGGCTAGATGACATGCCCAGTTTATGAGGTACAGAGGGTGGGCCCCAGGGCTCCATCATGCTCTCTTCTGAGCCACACCCCCAGCCTATTATCAGGTGGTTTTCTGGGACTCGGAATATGGAACTTGGCCTCACACATGCTAAGCACGCACTCTACCTACTTAGCCCATTGCCCGCTGTCCTCAGAGTCCTTGTCACTGCTGGTCAATAATTAAATTTGCTATCGAATTTTCTCTGTTTACATTACTGATGAGGTTTCTACCTCCAGGCTGCACCATGACTGAAAGTGATTAGGTCAAGAGCGGGGTTCCCTACTTTCCAAGTCTTACTGGAGCAACTGAAGAACTCCCTTCTTCCTAACTGCCAAGTTCCAGTGCTATGACATGGTCAGCAAGGGCAGGCAGTGTGGTGTTTCTGCAGAACATCAGGATGACCATACATGGCTGACTCAGCCCCGAGACCACACTGTGCAGGTTAACTGTTGGCTCTGCCAATTAAGACCAAGATAAAGAAACTTCCTCTGGAGATCCTTGCAAATAGGATGAAGAGAAAACACCAACTAGCTTAACAGCTGCACAGCAAGGCCTCGGGTGGAAAAACACAGCCTAAGACAGGCCACATCTGGACAGCAATGGTGATCAGTCCAGACAGCCAACAGAGCTGAGACGGCACTGTTTTCCAAGCTTGACCTGACCATCTCCTCCCTCGCTCTCCTTCCTAAGTTCTCAGTATATGTTGAGGTTGGCTTGGACTAGGGATTCTCCTGTTTCAGCCCTCTGAATATTAGGATTACGGGCACGCTCCACTATGCCTACCCATTTCTACCTTTTCTATGTGAACTGAACAGAGTGATGGGTTTCACATGCCTGCAGTTTTCCTGCCACTTCTCCTGGGATATGGTGGCTTTCTGGTCTCTGGAAGGCAGAAGAGTTCCAGGGATCTACTCATTACTCATCCCTTCCAACCCGAGGGTCACTAGCACGCAGCCAGGTGTCAAGCGTGCCTATGTCCACTCAAAGGTGGAAAGGCGACAGCGGCAACACAGAGAGAGGACAGGACTCGGGAAAGGAAGATGCTTCAGAGATGCCTCAGCCTCAGAACATGGACCCAAAGCACAGCTGACAGTCCTGAGCAGGGCACCGAGAGAACCCCAGTGTCTGCTTCACCCCGCAGAGGTGTGGGAAGGGAGAATGCACATGGAGCACTGCTCTGAGATGTGGAAAGAGTCCGCACAGGGTGCGGCAGGAGGGAAGGTGGGAGCCAGAGACCCCTTGCCAAGTGTGAAAGGTAAAACATGGTGGCGACAGGAGAGTGAGAACTGAGAGGACCCTGGAAGCGTGGGACAACTGGGAAGAGGGCAGAGATGAACCTGACAGGGACACAGGAACCTCTGGGGGTGGGGGAGGGATATCTGTTCTCCATGTGGCATTATCATGACTTGAAAAAAAACTTGTGGCTTTTTTCTTTTTAACCATTTTGTTTTTATTCAGAAACCACAGAAAACATTAAGATGTGGCATTTTTCCAGGAAAGTTTTAACCTAAAAATAGGGAACAAAGACAGGAAAGACAAGAGATTACTTACAATCTAACATAGGCTGCTCATCTGGCAGCAGTTTCCACAGCATGCAAAGAGCACACCCAGGAACACTGTGCCTGTGCTGGCGGTACTTTTCTGCCGGTATTTATGGGAACAGAGTCAGGCCGGCGGGGTGGGTGGGAAGGACTCTCCAGCCGCGACGCCTGAGTTTGGGTTCCAGGTCTGCTGCATGCTCACCTCTGTGCTCTGGTGTCCTCACATGTGAACCAGGACAGGGCAGTGCCTGTGCCTCAGAGGCTGCAGGGGATCAGATAAGCCTGGGCAGTGACTGCAGCATCTGGTTCTGCTCATGCTCAGTGTTTTACAAACGGGCAAGTGTCCTGTATGTCACTGACAAGAGATCTTAGCGGCTGCTTTCTGTTTACAAGCTAACACTGGGGAGCCTGGGAACATGAAGGCTGGAGATGTATGAATTTTATTTAAAAAAAAATATTTTTTTTAAGATTTTTTTTTTGTGTGTGTGTATGTTTGTGTGTGTATCCATGTGTGATGGCGTGCTTGTACATGGGTGTGGGTCAGTATCACACCTGGCTTTCATGTGGGTGCTGGGGATAGAATGGAGACCTGCATATTTGAGCAGTGAGTACTTTACTGACTGACTCACCTCCCCTCAATAAGTACTTTAAAATACACAAATGGGCTTGGGGGCATGGGCAGTGGTCAGGAGCGCTGGCTGTTCTTCCAGGGGACCTGGGTTCAGTTCCTAGCACCCCATGTCGGGTAGCTCACAACTCCAGCTCCTGGGAAATCTCACACCGTCTTTTATACTCTTTGAACACCCACACACATGCTACAGATTCATACAGACACAGACACAAATAAATAATAAACTTAAAGCCAGGCATGGTGGGGAGGCAGAGGCAGGCAGATCTCTGTGAGTCCATGGCCAGCCTAGACTATATAGGGGGTTTCAGGCCAGTCAGGTCTACAGAGTGAGACTCTCAAAGGGGGGGAAAACTTAGGAGAAAAAGAAGCAAAGTTAAAATAAATAGAAACAAAGGAGCACTACTTCTCCTCACAATGTCATAATTTTGTTCTTAGAGCGAGCTGTAATGTACGCCATTAGACACAAGAGCAGGCTGGTCGGTAGGAATACCAAAGTTCTAGCAACACAGCATGTCCTGGGACAGCTGGGAAGCTTTGTAGTTAGATTTGAGTCCTGTCCAAGACAACAGACAAAAGGAATGAAAACACAAGCAAACGACTGCCGACAAGTCACAGCTCACGCTGACGACACACTGAGTCAGTCGTCACGAAAACGGTTTGTGTCAGTGTTTTATCAAAAGACAAACATGCTGCTACTGCTTGTTAATCAGGCGGGACAGACTGTCTCAGACTCATCTGAGCAGGAGACTAATGCACAGCAGCAGCCCCCACAGTGGGATACCAAAGGAGAAATGTAGCAAGCCTCTGACGTCCGCTGTCTCCCCGCTCCCCCCACCGCCACCATAACGAATACCTTTTAAACTGCCTCATTTTCTGTCTAGTAATTCTCTTGACAGTCTACTCCTAATAACTGGAAGTAAAAGCATCTCTGAAAATATCCTAAATAGAAAATACGTGACAGATCAGACAACATTCATATGCGTGTCTAATGTCTCGTATCTGTTCATTATTCCTCCAATCTCAAAGACAGGAAACGAGACGTTATCTTATGGCACCCCCCTCTGGTACCATGACTGAAGCACATAAGATCACACCATGTGCAGCAGGCCTCTTGCGGTCTGAACAGGTCACTGCCTAGTGCATTAATGGGAACGGATGGGAGAGAAGGGGTGGGCAGCACCTACCACAGGTGCACACCTTGGCCTGCCAGGCATTTTAAAACATTCTTCTTTTTACATTTATTCATTTACTGTGTGTGTGTGTGTGTGTGTGTGTGTGAGAGAGAGAGAGAGAGAGAGAGAGAGAGAGAGAGAGAGAGAGAGAGAGAGAGGGAGAGGGAGAGTATTGATAAGCTGTGTGGACGTCAGAGGACAATTTGTGGGAAATCAGTTTTCTCTTTTTACCTTGGGGGTTCTGGCAATTGAGTTCAGGTCATCAGGCTTGATGGCAAGTGCCTTTATCTGCTGAACATATGCATCTCTGGCCCATCAGTGTTCCAGTGTCTTAGATATCAGCTTAACCGACATATGACGGACCACCTGACACCAGCCAGGAGGACAGTAAGGGGTTGACTACGTGGACCTTGCCCTGTACACCTTCACAGCTGTTACAAAGAGATGTGCAGAGCGAGCAGGGACCGAGGAGTGTGAGGTTGGAAGAAGACTGGGAAGGCTGTCTCTGGAGAGTGACAGTAAGTGTAGTTTTTGGAAGGGCAAAGCTAACTACATGAGCAAGAAGGGGCATTTCAGGCAGAAGCAGCCTGGAGCTGAGCTACCCAAGGGTTCAGCATGGAGTCTCTGGGCAGACAACAGCAGGAAAAGCAGATTAAGGCCCTTTCACAAAAGGCCACGTATGTCCAGGTGTGGTGTGCTCACGTTTAACCCAGCACTTGGAAGGCAGAAGTAGGTGGATCACCAGCCTGGTCTACATAGAGAGACAATGTCTCAAAAAAAAAGCCACATATATTAATGGTACAAAGTTTTAATGTGTGCTAAGTTCCAGGTCCCATGGTGCTTCTTGAAGTTACTGTGGTGGTTTGAATGAGAACGGCCCCCACAGACTCATATATTTAAATACTTGGTCCCCAGTTGGTGGAATGTTTGGGAAAGATTAGGAGGTGTAGCCTTGCTGGAGGAGCTGTGCTACTGTGCTTTGTGGCTTCATTAGACTCTGGCATTCCCAGTGCTCGCTCTCTCTCTCTGCCTCCATTTTTGGGTCAAGATGTGAGTGCTCAGCTGTTTTTACCACCCTGCCTTTGTTCCACCATCATGGACTCTAACTCTCTGAAACTGTAAGCCTGATAAAATGCTTTCTTTTAAAAGCTGCCTTGGTCATCGTGTCTCATCACAGCAACAGAACAGTAACTGAGATATTCACCAACTTCTGAAGTCGCTGAAAAAGTATCTAGCATGTACTGGACATTCACAGGACCCCCTAAATAGAGCATTCAGTAAAGTCACTGGAAATCTAAGACCTGTTCCTGAAGGCATGGAGAGAGACGACAGGCCTGAGAGCCTCGACACCGCCTGATGCATAAAGAGAGACAGCAGCAGTGGAAGCCTCAGGACCGATTACCTCTTAAACTCGTCATGATAGAACTCGGACTTGCAGGTGACCATCTCGCTGCCCTGGATGTCCTCTCGACTTCGGACGCCTCCAAATACATACAGCTCCATGGCAACACCACAGGCCACTGCGCCAAACCTGCAGGGTCACAGAGCACAGGTGCTGGCTTAGAACTCAGGACCTAGCCCTAATGCCTCTACTACTTGTTCCTTTGTTTGCTGGTCTTTTTGAGACAGAGTCTCATTGTGTACTCAAGGTAGGCTGGAACATACCATGGAGATCAGACTGGCCTAGAGCTCACAGCAATCCTCTTGCCTCAGCGGTCTCCCCAGCGGTGTGATGGCAGGCGTGTGCCATCATGCCCAACCCGACTGTTTTTGTCTTTACGTGTGTGTATGCACTATGCATATGGGGGCCCAAGGCTGACGTCAGTAGTGATTTCTTAGTCATTAAAGTAAAGTCTCTCCCTGAACTCAGTGTTTGCTAACAGGGCTAATCCGTTGGCTAGATTTCTCAGGGACCCCTTGTCTCTGCCTTTCCAGTGCTGGGACTGTCTGCCTGACATTTATGCAGATACTGGGGATCTGAACTCTGGTCCCTATGTTTGTGCAGCACTTTACCACTTTACCACTGAGCCATCCTCCCAGCCTCTATCGCTTGTTGTAACTGCAGCGTTGAGTTATATGTGCATATGGGCCTTCTGTTTTAGGAGATGCCAGGCTCTGGGGCCTCAGGTACATCAACGGTAGCACACTGATGGGCACACACACTTTGCCTCACCTCCTCTCTTTCAGAGGACATATGGCAGTCCACTGCTGGGTGCGCGGATCGTAACACTCCACAGACTCAAACAGCTTTCCATATGATCCTCCACCCATGGCATAGATTTTCTTTTTCATAGCTGCATAGCAGCCAATCTGAAAGGAGAAAACAGTGGTGGGGAAAGGTACCATTTGTCTTTAGAACAGGATGGACAGACAGCAACTGACCCAGACAGCATGGTCACATATGCAAGACAAGCTCTGACTCCTAACAGCAAAGCACTGATGCCTTCTAACATGACCCCGCAGGACTTCGGAGACGCGAAGAGCAGGTGACCCGTACTGGAACTCCCCAGAAAAGAAGTTGTCCTCATCTTCAGCAAAGAAGCTAGGAACTCTACTTTACTTTTTTGGGGACCATGCCAGCCAGTATTCTGCCACTCCACTGGACCTCAGCTCATAATCCTATAAAACGTTTTTTTGGACCTGGCTCTCTTCTACCGTGTGGATTCTGGCACTTGAACTCGGGTCATCAGGCTTGGCAGCAAGCACCTTTAACCACATCTTGAGGTCCTCATAATCTGAGTTTTCACAGAGCTTTCAACTACTGGGGATGTAGCCAGTGCACAGCACTTGCCTGGTATGCACAAATGAGTTCCATCCACAGTACTCGGGGTGAGATGGGGGTGGGAGGGCCTTCCAACATCTGTCTCCTTCCACCAGCATTTGAGTTCCCAAGAGTTAAGACTTTTGGAACAATAAGGTGATCAATTGCCATCACAACTGTCTAGTTGGATGGGGACACAGAAAGACAGGATATCTATGGCATGAACCAGTCATGGCCAGATGAACTGATGAACAGCTCTGCCTGCAACCTGAGTCTAAATGAGAGAGGCTCACAGGAGAAAGCCATTGCATTTTTTTTATTTGTTGAGTAAGTTAGGAATGTGGGAGAGATCCAGCTATTCACGAAGTATGTATTACAGACCCTGAGCAGTCTGCTCAGCCAGATACATACTCACACAGGCCCTTTTCGGCCGTATGACTGCTGGCATGGAGGCAAGCTGCCGACAGAGACAGTGTTAGAGCTCTGGTCCTCTGCACTTTCAGTTGTGCCAAAGACACGCTTAAGAAATGGAGATGTGTGCTGGGGACTTTGCTCAGCAGTAGAGGCCCTAGGTGTGCTCCTTCCCACTGCAAGAACCAAACCCAGAGAGAGACTCTGACTCTGAAGCCAGCTGCAGCAGAAGGACACACTCACCTTCCTAACCATGGTCAAGTCGGGTTGCTTCGTCCAGGTTTTTGAGTAAATATCGTAACACTCCATGGAGATCAACTCCCGCTCGCCATCCTCCCCTCCGAGGATGTACAGCATCCCGTCTATCTCCACAATCCCAAAGTTGTGTCTCGCCTGGAAAGACATCACAAGCCTTCGTAGGAGAAAGAGGATATTCCACTTCCCCTGAATGTTACGGCATCGTTTTATTCCAGCATCCAGCAGAGAGGTGCCCCGTTCACACTGCTTCTCCTTGGAGCGCCTCCTCGCTGTGTGTGTCTCCTCAGCACAACAGAGCCAGCGGCTCCTTAGGACCAGGGACACAAGACGCAAGCTCTTCAGCAGGGTGCTGAGCGTAACCTACAGAACTCAGAAGTGCGTCCACTTCCCAGGACAAATGACTCAATGGCATTGCTTCTGTGCAGTTATGGGTAGGCAGGTTTCTGAGGTGACTGTGAAAGATGTCAAAAGCCATGTAGTGTAGACTATCTGTGGCAGCAGGGAGATAGGGCATGCCAGAGTATCAGGAATTACAGAAGCCGGAGGTATTTATCATTCACCTGCAGTTCAAACAGAGCTAGGAAATTCCTGGCCTGGGGAGTCTCTGTAGGAGCACAGAAAGCCAGTGTGTGCAGAAGTGGGGCGTGGTATAAAGAGAGAAAGGTGGGCTGGACAGTAGCACATGCCTTTAACCTCAGCACTCGGGAAGCAGAGGCAGATGGATCTCTATGAGTTCAAGGCCAGCCTGGTCTTCAGGGTGAGTTCCAGGACAGCCAGTGTTACAACAGAGAAATTCTGTCTTGAAAAAACTAAAAAGAAGAGAAAGGAAGGTGGTGGGGAAGGCGTGAGCAAACAGCAAGGGAGGTGAGGAAGCGCTCCAGGTCTCTGCAGGGCAGTGGTGCTAGGCAGGAGGCCAGAAGGAGGCAAAGAAGGAAAAGGCAGGAGAGGGAGATGAGGGAAAGCAGAGTTCCCAGCAGGGGGAGGCCAGGCTGCCTGTTCTTTCTTTACACCGGAACCCACACCCAATAAAAGTGCCAAGGAGAAAAGAAACACACCCCAGAGACGAACCACACCATACCTCATTCATGGGTGGAAGCGCAGTCCATGTGTTGGAGTCTGGGTCGTACTTCTCTCCTGAGCTCAGTGTCTGTTTATTTTCATCTTGGCCCCCCAACACAAACAAAAATCCTTCTGTAAGAAGCACAGGGACACACAGGACATGCTCAGCAGGTGCCACGGTGCAGAGGCCTGGCATTTAGAGTCTCCCTCCCCAACCCCGACAGTCTTCTTCTTGCTCCTTGGTTGACAGAGCCACCAGCATCTGACCCACAGTCCACACCTACTCTCTAGATCACAGAGAGACTGGCACGGGGCACTTGACATCCAAAACAGACTCACTGCTGAATCTGCCCCTGGGGAATGATAGAGCACATGGCCAGCACAGACTAGGTCCTGGGTTTTATCCCGGACATTGTAACAACTAGGGAATGAATTAATAAACGAGCTAGCTGGAATCAGTGCTCAACTTCTTTTTTAAAATTACACCTGACGCCCTGGTGCGTGCAGCTCTCAGCATGAACAACAAAGCTGTGGTCTGTGGCATATGGAGACAGAAAGCAGGACTGGCCACATGCAGGAAGGATCATGGGGTACCTGACCCTAACCAGGACATCTGAAAGGCAACCCCTAAGGCTCAGGGGACATCACAGAAGAGAGACTGGGAAGACTGTAAGAGTCAGAGGACCAGGACATCTCTGGGAGAGCCTTTTAGACACAACAGGGAAGCTGTGTCAGTGAACTCCCCACAGTTTGGTTCCCAGCACAGGACTACACCAGTCCACATGCCAACACGGATGGGGGCAATTCCATAAGGCTCCACATGCTTCTACATGAAGCACCAGAGGCAGCCAATGGATACCGAGGGAGAATCAGTTTTCTTTAGGGATGAGCCCCAATAGGTTTCCCAACCCTAAATGGTCAACCCTAGACACATGTACATAAAAGCGACATTAACTGACACAGGAGATTTTTATATGTATGTGTGTGTGTATAATGTTTTTTCAGTGACTGTCAGAAACACAAATATATATATATATATATGTATATATGTATATTATTCATACAATTACAGAAGAGTAGGTCACTAATTTGAATGGGGGTCATGGTAGGACATGGGAAGAGTTGGAGAGGGCAGTGGGAAGGATAGAAATGATATAAATACAATGTACTTGTATATGACATTCCCAAAAAATTAAAATTAAAAAAAATTTAGAGTGTGTGTGTGTGTATGTATGTACGTATGTGCACATGCACAAGCCATGGGTCATGTATGAAGGTCAGAGGACAATTGGCAGGAGCTGTGCTGAGTCCCAGGGATTGAATGCAGGTCATCAGGTATAGTGGCAAGTGCCTTCTCCCACCTTGGCCAGCTCAATTGGTTTAAACTTCCTGCTTGTCTAGGAAATTTCCAGCTTGAACTCAATTTTGGAGCAACAGTATTTTCAGGCAACTGTCAGAAACAAATGCAAAACCTCTATAGAAGAAAGCACCTTCATCCAAGCCCCAGACTACCTGTCACGTTGCAAGGCATTAATTATTCCTAGGAATAAGAGCATCCAGCAAAGGCTCTCAGGCACATCAAGAGATTTGGTCCTACGGAATAAGAGCAGAAGCAAATGCTGGAAACAGTGCTGCAGACTTGAAGTATTGGAGTAACCAGAGAAGACAAAGCAACGACACTCAGCATAACCCTGAGACACACACAACACTAAATGACCACGCATTGAATGAAGACTCACAGAGGAATGTGGAAATAAAAAGTCCCAAGGACGGGCTAATAGACTCTCAGAGCTGAAAGTCACTGAGGACAAATCAAGAGCAATCATTAACCCATCACAGAGAGACGGAAGACAGAGCTTGACACAGACAAGCATGGAGGAGAAAGGTCTGACATGCTCGACAAGACTTCTAAGAGCAGAGGCAACATGGGAGGACGGAATGGGCAAGGAAGAGAAAAAGGGCAGGCGAGATGGCTCAGCAGGTGAAAGAGCTTGCTGCAAAGGCTGACAACCTGAGTTTGATCCCTGGAACCATGTCAACATACCGGGTGGTGCTGGAGCTCTACCATCTGAGCGCCACTCCACAGCTTTGAACTTTTTATTTATTTATTTATTTATTTATTTAGACAGCGTGCCACTACATATTCCTGGCTGACCTGAATTCATTATGTAGACCAGGCTGGCCTCAAACTCATAGAGATCCTCCTGCCTCTACCTCCCGAGTACTGGTATTAAAGGTGTGTGCCACCACACCAGGCGAAGTTGCATGTGTGTACCTGTGTAACCCTGAAATGACATACCACTTGGCCAGGTTTCTGCTGAAATTGAGCAGTGAGTACCTGCTGAGAGAACGCCATGGTTAATTCTCGGCATGCTCAGAGGAGCCAGCTCGATCCACAGCTGCCGGTTAGGGTCGTAGAGAGGGCACATACATCGCATGGCGGCCGTGGGTTTCCGTGAGCTAAGGAAATACATGATTGATGTTTTACGGTTCCGCTTATGATAACCACTATCAATTCCAGTACTTTACAGATGGCTAAACATTATGCGTCAGACACAGAATATTACCCTGCATTTTTTATGTGTATAGCCCCTCCCCCGACACCTCTTTCCAGAGCCCCTGCCACACTCACACTCTTTCCTCCCCTCCGATGGTCACTATGCACTCTGAGTAGCCCCGCGGCTTAAAGCTGGCCAGCATGGCCTCTCCCTGCTGCGGCTGGCTGAGCGGGATGTTGCTGCACTCTTTGACGATCTCTCGCACCAAGGGCTCATTCAGCATCTGCTCCCGCAGGTAGCTGGAGTCCAGTCCTGAAACCCACAGTGCTGACATGACATCCTTCATGTGAACCTGCAGAAGAGAGGAAGGGGAGGGCCAGGAGAGGGATGACAAGGTCTCCTAAACACACTTCTGGCTCACAGTAGATCGAGGCTCTGGCACTGCCGGTGCTGCCTGACTAAGCACACCAGCCCCTTCCTCCCCTTTTCTTCTAAAAAAAAAAAGATTTTATTTTTATTTGTGTGTGTGTGTGCGCATGCGCACGCACATGCACACGAGCAGGTACTGCGAGCCAGAAGAGGGCATCCAATTCTCTGGAGCTGGAGTTATTGGCTATTGTGAGCTACCCAGTGTGGGTGCTAGGAACTCAGGTAGTCTTCTGCGAAAGCAGCAGATGCTCATAACTGCTGAGCCATTTTTCCAGATCGCTCTTAAATAAAGCACTTCCTCATTTTTAATTGTGTGTCTAGTGTAGGTGCCTGCAGAGAACAGAAGAGGGCGTCAGAGCTACTCTGACTAATGGTTGTGAGCCGCCCGACTGATGTGTGTGCTGAGAACCAGTTCCGGTCCTCTGCAAGAGCAGCAAGCACTCTTAGCCGCTCAGCCGTCTCTCCAGGTCTTTCCTTCTTTCTTTTGAGACAGGTCTTGCTGTGCAATCTAGACTAGCCTCAAGCCCACCATCCTCCTGCCTCAAGACTTCAAGTCCTGGGATTACAGGTGTGTGCCACTCTGCTCTGCTCTGCTTCTTCTATTTTTTTAATGTTAAATTTTTTCTCGTCCATAGTCTCTAGGAATGAAGGTTTAATTACAAAAAAAAAAAAAAAAATCATCTGTTTGTATTTCTTTGAGTCTCATCACAAAGTTTCAAGCAATCTCCACACACTGAAGGGTCCCATCCCAAAAGTGGCCACACTGCTTGATCTCCCATGTCTGGATGAACTGTGACTAAACCACACTCATGGAAGCACTGGAATGGCAGCAGCAAGCACAGCACGGTAAACTTGGGTAACAGACCAATATGACTACTGTTAGAGAATCAGAAAAGCCAAAGATTAAAAAAACTCCAGAATTGTATAATTCCTGCAATGATCATGACTCAGGACTATCTCTCAGCCTTGAGTATTTGTGGGTCTCAGTGGCCATCTATGACACTTGGACATGCTCTGGGGGGTTTGGCCAAAGAACTGATCTCAACTAACCATCCAGTATGGCCTCTATGGGTAAGGAGATACCCTTGAGTGACTTAACATGCTTTTCCATGTTCTGAGAAGTCAGATTAGCCACAGGACAAAGAACTACCCTGTTTCCCAGTAGCCAGTCAACCTTGAGCACCCGAGACTAGAGGACGACCCAGCACAGGCTAAGGAGGAGCAGTGTCTCCTAGTGGCCTTTGTGAGTGTCTCCCTTCCTATGTCACCTAACAGAACAGCAGGTGGCCTAACTGCAGCTAAAATCAAAGCGAGGTCTCTGAGTGTGCACCCTCACAGGCTTACAGGATTCAAAAACCACAAGATAATCACTAAGAACTGAGTCAGTCATGGCCAAGAACAATGAACAGTGTAATTATGCATTCCAAGATCTATTCTCTGAATCAGCCCAGTACATTTCTTATTTTGAAACAAGTAATTGTAGAGAAGAATTGAAAACAAGCTACGTTCCCTGTTGGCTCCCAATGGGGGCCTAGAGGCTGAAGTTCTCTAAGGCCCTCCCCGAGCCATCACGCCAGACCTTTTCTGTTTGGTTTCAGACAGAATCTCATGTACCTCTGGCTGTCTTGGAGTTTGCTATTTAGACCAGGCTGACCTCGAACTCAAAGAGATCTACCTGCATCTGCCTCCTGAGTGCTGGGATTAAAGTATGAGTCACCATGCCTGGCCCCTCTGTTTTATTTAATTACAGTTTATTTCTTTTAAACTTGGTTGTGTGTCTGTGTGAGTGAAAGTGAGTGCACACATGCCACGGAGTGAGCACAGAGATCAGAGGACACCTTCCAGTAGTTAGTTCTTTTCTACCTTGCCGAAGCAGGGGCTCTCTTGTTTCTGCTGTCTGTGCGCTCCAGGCTAGCTGGCAAGTGAGCTTCCAGGAGATTCTCCTGCCCGCAGCCCCACCTCACTGGAGGAATGCTGGGATTACAGATGTGCACCACTGCCTCTTGCTTTTTACACAGGTTCTGGGGAAGGAACTCCGGTGACAGATTTGTGCTGGAAGTGCTTTACTCTTGTTTGTGGAACTGCAGTGCCTCGCCCTCCCTTCATGGTGTCTGACACTCCAGGGAAAGCCTCAGAAAAGCTCTTCTGTGGGCTCCGCTGTACACTGTCTCCTGACACAGCATCTGGGGAGAGGTCAGCCCGGCACTTACTTAAATGAAGGCTCAGTTGCAGTTCAGAAAACTCCCGCTCAGACTTAAACTGCATTTCCTTATTAGAAGCAACGTAGGATACAGTGTGGCCCTTACCAATGCCCGGCGTGTTGTGGGTACATGGCAAAAGAAATGACCCAGGTCTCTCCAGGGTATGAGGATAAGCCTGCTAATGTTTTCGTTGTTGTTGTCTGTTTTTTTGTTTTTTTTTTTTTTGGACAAGGCTCACAATGTAGCTCTGGCTGTCCTGAAAACCACTATGCAGACCAGGCTGGCCTTGAACTCACAGAGACACACGATGCACCTGCCTCTGCCTCCTGTGCTGGGATTAAAGGCATGAGGCACTAGCCCAGCAAACACTGCTTATGTTAATGACAAACCGTTACTGTAAGCACCCCACTCTCTTTTTTGGTTTTATTTTTATTTGAGACAAGGTCTCACTATATAGCCTTGTTTGGCCTAGAACTCAGTATGCAGACCAGGCTAGCCTTGAACCCAGAGATACCATCTAGCTCTGCCTCCAAAGTACTGAGATTAAGGCATCTGCCCATGCCTGGCTGAGCACCCCTTTGAATTCTTGTTTATCCTCCAAATTAGCTAAAATGCTGGGGCTGAGGCCTCTGACTCTGACACCTGTTAGACCCTCTCCTGGTGCCCTGGCTGCCTTGAGTAGAGGACTATCAGTAAGCAGCCAGCGAGATCTCCTTCATGCCAGCCCGCTGCTTTAAACACGTGGGGGGCAGCACAGACACCGTGGCTGAAGAGAGGGCACTGCACGGCAGCCGCAGCTGCTTGCTGATGAAGCACAACTCTGGCTCCAGCAATCACCTTTTCAGCCACAATCATTTCTATCAGCCTGCACTGGACCTTTCGTCCATCACAAGCCTAGCAGCAGCCATTTTCATTTCAGGCCAGGGTGGGAGCATTTCCCTGGTGGCCAGCCTGAGGTCAGTGCAGTCCTTCATCGGTATGAAGGTCTGCTGTGCCTGGCACAAACAGGAGGGGTTGGACCATGGCTTTTGCTAACAGTCCTGAAGGATGGCTGAAAGTATTCCAAACACCACTGCCGCACCCCCTTTCTGGTTACAGAGGCAGATGTTTTATGCCAGCGGGAGTTGCCCTGCTGTGCTGCCCCTATGATGCAATGTTAGTCCCCACCCCCAAGAAGAGTCTCCTTCAGTGACCCTTTATTCCTACTTTGATCTTAACTGTTAGCCCACCAGGGACTGTGACACAGAGAGAAAGGATGGAGGGAGCAGCAGGCGTGGTGAGACAGTTAAGAGGTCCACAGTGACCAGGACTGGGTGCAGGAGACAATGAGGGCTGTAAAGAGCTGAAAAGGTACGCTGTGGACCTGGTTACTGGAAGAGTTCCAGAGAGCTGCTAAGATTGAAAATCCAAGGGTATCGGATATTCTAGGCCTGAGGGCATCGACACTCACCTCTGTAGGAACGGAGGGTCTCAACATCTGAGGCCCTCAGGAGCTGCAACAGTTTAGAAAGGAGCCCTGCTGCTCACTGCTGCTAGAAGCCTACGAGTATACAGCTGTCAAATGCCAGGACCACTGCTGATTAAAATCCAGAGCAATATGCCCCCAACCTGAGCATCTACAGCCACGGTCTGACTGAAGAGCCTGGACAAGGCGGCCAGCTCTCAGGGCTGGGGGTGCTTAGGCCTTGGGTACTCGAGGGTCTGGGACTGCCAGCACTGCCAGTGTTTCTCCTTGCCATCTGGGCAGAACAGGCCCCAGCCAGATGTCTGCTAACAGTCTAAGAGACTGACAGTTTTAGCGACAGGCAGATGTTTCCCAGGTATCATTTAGTTTACAACTTGGTAAGTCTTTCAAGGTGGAGAAGACAAAACTACTATGGTTTGTATTAAAAATAAATGAAGGGCTGGCTCAGTAAAGTGCTTGCCTTCCACGTGTGATGACCTGAGCCCAATCTCCAGAATCCATGTAAGAATGCTGGGCACGATGATGTGTGCTTGTAATCCCAGGGCCGGACAGGCAGAGGCAGGAGGGCCTCTGGGGCTTGCTGGCTAGCCAGGCCGTCCTAATTGGTGAGTTCCAGGTTAAAGCAAGACCCTCTAAGGAGCTGGATAGTGTTCCCAAGACATCACCAAAGCTTGGCCTCCGCCTCCACATGCACCCCTACCCATCACACAAAGTAAATAAACAGATTCATGGAAGGGGAACTTGAGGCCATGTCTTGAGTGGCAGGTACCTTTCTCATCTCTGTGTCGTGTGCTATCCACCGAATCACCGCCTCAAACACGTATCTTTCATTGCCGACATTCAGCTTCTCAAGAGAGATCACTTCTTTGAGCTTCTGTGGACTCAGCTCCAGGAACTCCTCTGTGTTGCTAACATCTCGGAAGTGAGTCTCCAGGTACTCGGTGGCCAGGTAATGCACATGGTGCAGGCAGTAGTGCAGTGCAAAGTCTCGGATGCCGATGCAGTTCTCTGCAGCAATGCAGCCCTCCAGGAACTCACAGCACAAGGTTTTAAGGTCTGTCAGCAGCAGCAGGTCGGCTGCCTGGACAACATCTTGGATCGTATCTTCATTTAGCCGGATCTGTAAGGGTAGCACAAGCATCCTGTATCTGAATGCAGACATAAAACCCAAACCACTAACCTAGTAGTCCAGCCTACAGGAAAGTCCCAATTTTTCTTCTCTTTAAAGATTTATTTTTAATTGTTCGTCTGTGCAGATGACTGCAGGTGCCTGCAGAGGCCTGTGGCATTGGCTTCCACTGGAGCTGGAGTTACAGGTGGTTGCGAGATGTCACCACGGGTGCTGGGAACTGAACTCAGGTCCTCTCCAAGAGTAGGAAGCACTCTTAACCACTGAGCCGTTCTCCAGCCCTGACATTCCCAAAGCTGTAGGTCAAAGATGGCTGGGCAGTGTTGACCATATACTGCACACAGGAGTCTGAGGCATCAAGGAGCCTTCTCTCACAGTAAGCAGACGTGTCTTTTAACCTGTTTACATGTCCAGCACCGACCCCCCATGTCAGCATGTCAATACTGCTCCTGTTGGAAACCTACCCACGTGCTCACATCTGCAACTCACACAAAATCCTGACTGAGTGTTTAGGAACAGTAATTTCTGCTGCTACCGGAAATGGTTATCTCCAGATACATCAGGATCCCAAGTGCTATGCCTAGCAGGTGCAAGCTATCAGAGGGGGCTCTGCATGTTCTCAGGAGCCCCACACTCAATGCCAAAAGACTTGGGCCTTGAACTACCTTCTGGAACAAATCCTAAAGTAAAGGTTTCCCTCATTATGATTCTTTATTTCTGCTTAAATTTCTAGAGTTTCCCAATGGACACTTCTTTCTCTCCCTGCTTCATGGCCTTTTCAGGCAACACCAAACCAATACTCCAAGGCTTTGCTACTTTAGAAATGGGAGTTCAGGGTCCAGAAAGAAATGTTTTACCACATTCTATAAATTGTCATACCACAGATTTTAAAATGTGTAATTACCAATTGCCCAATTGTAGAAACTGAGCACAGAAACATGGGAAATAATACATTAAATAAGAAAAATTTCCCACATTACTAACTTTTTCTTCCTTTTTTGTATGTGTGCTATTTTTATGTCAACTAGGCATAAGATAGACTCATCAGAGAGGAGGGAGCCTCAGTTAAGAAAATGCTTCCAATAGGTCAGTAAGCAATACTCCTCCATGGCCTGTGCATCAGCTCCTGTCTCCAGGTTCCTGTCCTCCTTGAGTTCCTGTCTCACTTCCTTCAATGAAGAACAGTGCTGTGGACCTGTAAGCCAAATAACCCGTTCCTCCCCAGGTTGCTTTGGTCATGGTGTTTCATCATGGTAACAGCAACCCTAACTAAGATAGTATGTGTGCAGACTTTACATCTCTGTGTAGGTGCATGTGTGCCAGGACACCTGTGGAGGTCGGAGGACAACCTCCGGGTTTCTTTCTACCATGTGAGTACTGAAGAATGAACAAGGTCATCAGGTTTGGCAGCAGAGCCCTTACCCACCTAGCCATCTCTCCACCATCCCCCACTTTTCTTTTTAATTTTTTGCAATGCTCAGAATGGAACCCAGGGCCTTGTGCACTCCAGACAAGGACTCTACCACTCAGCCACACACTTAGCTCCAAGAGCAGTAATTCAGCCAGAAGACAGGGAACAACTACAGACTATTCAGGTACAAACCCATGAAAAAGAACTACATTACATCTCAATTAAACCAAACAGCCAATTCAGGAGTTTGTCATAGCTTTAAGTTGCCACCTGGATTCTAAAGTTTAAACTGGGTCAAATTCCAGCAGTCAGTCTACAGACAATCCCCAGGCTGCAGTTGAAGCCTGCCCGGAGCATGGTCTCTGTGGCCTGTCGCTTGCTGTGAATGTCAGACCAGGCTGGTCAGATGCCCAGCTCCTCGCTGCTGTGCACTGTTTCTAGGACTTTAAGGGCTATGCCAAAGCCACTTCATTCATCTGAACAATCACATACATGTACACCCACTGCCTTGGGTTTAGGGAAAAGAGGAGGTGGCTCATACCACACATTTCAACAGGACTAAAATCCCAGAGTGTGTACTTAGAAAAGACAGTGTACTCCAAACATTTAGAAAACTAGTGGGAAATGAGACCTTCCAGAAAAGGCGAGGAAGCAGCAGTGATGAAGAATGGTCCAATAGAGAGGGCAAGGTGCAAGACCTCAGAAAATGGGCAGAACAAACTTTCGCACACCTATGTGTAAGAAACACTGCTCTGCTTCTTTCCCACTTTCGTGGGAACTAGGCCTCACTAGGTTTTCGTCCATTATTCCTACCTGACTCACAATTAAGAGTTTTTGTTCAGGGCTGGAGAGATGGCTCAGTGGTTAAGAGCACTGGCTGCTCTTCCAGGGGACCTAGGTTCAATTCCCAGCACCCACATGGCAGCTCATTCATTCCAGGGGATCTGACATGCTCACATGGACATATATGCAAGCAAAACACCAATGCACATAAAAATAAAATAAAATATCAAAAAGGAGTCTTTTCTGTTTTTTTTTTAAAGATTTATTTTTATCTATTTGTGTGTGTGTGTGTGTGTGTTGATGGAGGTCAGAGGATCCCCTGGAGTTGGTGTGTGTGCGTGTGTGTGTATGTTCATGGAGGTCAGAGGATCCCCTGGAGTTGGTGTGTGTGCGTGTGTGTTGATGGAGGTCAGAGGATCCCCTGGAGTTGGTGTGTGTGTGTGTGTGTGTTGATGGAGGTCAGAGGATCCCCTGGAGTTGGTGTGTGTGTGTGTGTGTGTGTGTTGATGGAGGTCAGAGGATCCCCTGGAGTTGGTGTGTGTGTGTGTGTGTGTGTGTGTGTGTTGATGGAGGTCAGAGGATTCCCTGGAGTTGGAGTTACAGGTGGTTATGAGCTGCTTGCTGTGGGTGCTGGCAACTGGAAGAGTAGCAAGCCCTCTCAGACATTGAGCCATCTCTGTAGCCCCACTAAGAGTCTGAAGAGTCCTATGCTGGAACTTAGATCACGCAGGGAGGATGGGGTGGGGGGAGGCAAGAAAAAGCAAGCACTTTAGTTGCTTACCATTTCTTGACTGAATTTTACCACATGTTCCATCACATGGCACAGAGAGTACAGGGGAAGCAGGGAGATAGGCAGGACAGGGAGGCGCAGGGAGGGGCAGGGCAGAGGACCACCAGGGAATACTATAGCTAGGATGGCTTTCACTGTGAGGTGCCTTTTGTGGCAATGGCCTCTAAGAAACTCTGTTTCTAAAGAACAAGCCCCAGTGCCCAGAGAAGCTCCTGTTTCCATGCAGACAGAGAAGGTCCCGACATGGTGGATGTTGCGCAAGATCAGATTCAAGATGTGATGGCAAAAATCAGTAGTGAAGGGTGCATCATGTTCTTTGAATCTGAGCCTGAAGGGCAGAGCCCAGAGGAGCTGGGATCTGGTCTATGATCTAACCACGTTGCTTCTTTAGGAACGGAGTCTGGGATAACGTGTGTGGGGCCATCACTAAGGAGATGGCCACAGATGCTCCCGATGGCAGAAGAGGAGACGGCAGTGAGGATCTGAGAGCTGGGAAGCCTCTGCTAGGTCTGGCCCCTTGATCTCACCATACCTGCCCACTGAAGATGTAATCCAGGATCTCTCTCATAACCATTACCGATATCCCTTCAAGTTCAATCTTATAAGTGGATCCGTCATCTTTTGGAGGATTATAGTTTAACTTTGTCCTAAGAAAGGGAAAAAAATGTAAAATTTCTATCAACCAACAGAAACAGCTATAAATATTTATGCACTAAACACTATAACACAACATGTACTGAGCAGTAAGTGTACCTTTACTTAGGGAATTTAGCTTCAGATCAATACACACAACACTAGCTAAAACACATTGGTTCTAGTACATGAATGCTACTTAATCTTTTTTAAAGATTTATTTTTAATGTGTGTGTGTGTGTGTGTGTGTCCCCACATGAGTGCAGGTGCTCACGGAGGCCAGAAGCATCAGATCCCCCAGGAACTGGAGTTATAGGCAGTTGTGAGCCAACTGAGGTGGGTGCCAGAAAAAAAGCCACAATGAGATAGTGTCTTAAAGGGGGGGGTGGGGAGGACGACTAGAGAGGGCTCAGTGGTTAAGAGCACTGGCTGCTCTATCAGAGAACCCAGGTTTGATTCCTGGAATTCACATGGCATCTCGCAACTATCTGTAACTCTAGTCCCAGGCCACCCGATACCTTCTTCCCGTCTCTGGGAGTATTGTAGTCATGTGACGCACAGACATGCATCTAGGCAAACATTTATACGCATAAAAGAAACATAAATAAAATCTCAAAAAAAAAGAAAGAAAAAGTTAGAAAATAGGAGAGATACATTACGAAAATTGGAAGATTTTCTTAGCTGAACATTAAGAACAGGACTTTTTCTTAGATAAAGAAAACAGAACACCTGGGGAGCACTCAAGAGTGAAAGAAGGCAGACTCAGTGCGAGGGCTGTCACTGTGCCCTTGAGGATGCTGGGCAAGGGCTGGCTCCTTACAAGCTCTCAGAAAGAAGACAGGCCACAAAGGAAAGAATGCAAATCAGAATGGTTTCCTACTTTACAAGTAGAAAGATACAACACCAGGGAGAAGGCTTCAAAATTCTGAAGGAAAGGCGTTTCTAACTAAGATTTTGACAGCCAGCCAAGCTGTTGATAAGCCAGGTGTGGGGGCACAAACTTCAAATCCCCGCACAGAGGCAGGCATATCTTTGTAAATTCTAGGCCAGCGAGTGTTTACACAGTGAGTGAGACCTTGTTTCAAAACAAAAGAGAGAGGAAAAAGAAGCAAAAACAAAACCCACCAAAACAGTAACAACAAAAAATCAAGAGATTGGAAAAAAAAGGCAGCATTAAAAAAAAAAAAAAAAAAAAAAAGACACATTGTCAGTTACACAGTCACCAAACAACTTACCAAGCTTTCTGAGAATGTGGTTGGAAAATACTAACCAAAGTAGCCAACCCAGACAGAACAGACATGACTGTGTCACTGTGAGCCCAGGAGAATGAAGGAAGCAAAGGCTGACGATGGAGAACAAGCTGCAGGTCCTCAGGAAGACGGAAGGAATGGCTCTCAAGTACATATACAGCGGGTACTTGAGCAAGGGGCAGGCATTATAGAGGGTTTCTTGGGGGCCGAGTGTTCCAGGGTGGGGACTGGTGGCCTTTCAAGTCCTGGGCTTGAGTTGAGCTTGGGGATTGGCGGGTTATCAAAACCCTGCAGGGTAAACTCAGGGCCACCTTCAGCCCCAATCCCAGAGCAGCTTTCCTAATAAGCATCCTAGAAGACCAATTTCCAGCAAGTTCCGCAACTGTAGTTTTTATGTCATGTAGTGAGCCATACCCACGTCTTGCCCAAGGTCAACCCATAGGTTATGGCTGCTGCTTGGATCCTTTACTCTTATATTTTAAAGTTTCCTTTTTGACTAGTCAACCCATGGCTACCCAAATCTCTTGTTACAATGAATGATTTTTATATGAAACTTTCTTTTCAGGGCCAGAGATATGGCTCAGTGGGTAAAGGAGCCTGATGATGTGGTGGACAGAAATGACTTCAGCAAATTGTCCTCTAATCTCCACATGTGCCGGGGCATTCACCTGCGTACCTTCTACCCCTCCCAAAATAAACAAAATGAACCACCCCCCAAAAAACAAACAAACAAACAAAACCAGAGAGTCAAAACGGAGTAATGGTGGTGATGGTGGCGGTGGTGGCAGTACATGCCTTTAATCCCAGCACTGGGGAGGCAGAGGCAGGCGGATCTCTGAGTTGGAAGCCACCCTGATCTACTGAGCAAATTCCAGGACAGCCAGCTACACAGAGAAACCCTTTCTCGAAAAACCAAAAAAGACCAGAGAGACAACTCTGCAGTTAAGAGCATTCAATGCTCTGTCAGAGGGCCTGGGTTCAGTTCTCAACACCCACATGGTGGCTCAGAACTGTCTATTAACGCCTGTTTCGGAGGATCCAACATCCTCTTCTGGCCTCCTTGGACACAAGGCTCACAAACAGTGCACATACATTCAGGAAGGCAAGGCATTCACGTATATAAAAAATAAATAAACATTAAAAACAAAACACCTCCCAAACTTTCTTGTTCAAATTACTGTGTGGTTTCTGACCCAGACGGATTAGCACAAGGCTATTAAAGATGAGCTCAGCTGGGGGGAACTTTTCTCACCTTAATGTAGTGTTCGAACAAGACCCGGCTGTTCTGTGTTGTAGACAGAGAGTGAGGGAACGGGGCCAACAGGGTACAGGGCCAGCACAGACCTTTCATTGTTCCTTTTTATACAACTAAAGAAAAAAAATGTCTGTACTGTCACATGTTTTCCCAACAAGAGGGGGACCGCTTTAAATGGTGCCACTTACTCTGAACGGGTGATAGGACTCAGATGACTAAGGAGAGAAGAAAAATGACCAGTTTAAGTATGAGCTCTGTCACTTCAGGCTTTAAAATGTGGCCATTTCCAGAACTCATGAAAATGGAAACGTATACACTACATCCGTGGAGGTTAAATGACAAAACTAACATTGATATTGGTTTAAATTTCCCTTCCTCTACATCTACACTCCACATCTGCCCGCCTCCTGCAGCACCTCCTGAGAGACCAGTCCCCGGGCCAGCTGCTCCACAGTCACACACCCTAGATACCCTTCCCTGGGACAGGCAGCACTGCTCTCACTAAGACGTCTGTAAATTTCCCCAGAGCTTCACGAAGGCCTTCACTGTGATAGACACATCAAGTTCAAGTACTGGTGAGCGTGCACGGGTGCCCCACCTCCCCTTGACAGGGTCTCATGCATCTCTGGCTGGCCTCACTCACGCAAAGATAACCACAGACTTCTGATCCTCCTGCCTCCGCCTGCTGAGTACTGGAATTGCAGGTGTGCATCCCCACACCTGGCCTGGGTAATGCTGCCTTCCAGGGCTTTGTGCATGTTAGGCAGTCGGTGCCACATCCTAGCACCTCTGCTGAGCAATCAGGCCCGAGGTAGGCCTTCTTCCTATCACTGTAATCCTACCAGAAAACCCAGCAGGTTGGAAAGAGGAAATGATGCTCTTAAATGTCCACCTGAAAGTCATGTGCTGAAGGGACAGTTCCCACTGTAGTGTCCAGGGCCTTTGGGAGATGACACCCATGAGGCTGTGATCTCATGGGTGAGCCAATCCATTACGGACTCACAGCCTTATGGGTTTGAGGACAGAGCCTTTCTTCCTCTTTGCTCTAACAAGTGATTCTTCTGTGACGTGCAGCTTCAGCAGACTTAGAGCTACTGGTCCAACAACCACAGACTGAAAACGCAAAGTCAAACACATCTTTCCTTCTTTCAAATTGATTTTCTTGGGTATTTTATCCCAGTAATTGAAATGTAACTAACATAATACTCAACAATTATATGAAAATCACTCTGAACTGTTAGTTGCTGTTTTATAGTTCAAGTATTGCCACAAAAAAGGCCGCCACCCTATGACTTCAGGTGCAACAGAGCTGATGGAGAATCAGCCACATAGGCAGGGCTTTCTAATAATTTGATCTGATGCCCTATTCTGACCTCTGCACACACATACATGCAGGCGCAACAAACACACATAAAAGAGCTATGAAGGGGGTTTGATGGAACAGTGATGTACGGTAACTCTAACGAGCTGTTCTCCTCTGATGCAAATTCTCATCTCTAATATGAGAAACATATTCAGGCAAACACAAGAGAATGTAACAATGCCCAAGGAGTCGGCACTGTGGTTTGGGGTGATTCATAGCATGATTCACACAGTTGCAATGATTCGTGTCACCTGGAACTCTGCAGCTATGAAGCGGGCCCTTTGAGGTGCTTGGAGACAGCCTGTGCTAGCATCCCCCGCCCCAAACTAGTCATTTGTTCTTTCAGAGAATTTTTTTTTATGGATGATTCCCCTTCCCCCAACACACACACACACACACACACACACACACACGCCTTTTTCTGTTTTTGTGAGCTTCCAGAAACCACATAAAAAATGGTTTAGGGCAGTGAGAGTCCAGTGTGTGACAATGTATTGGCAAACATGTGCACTGACACGTGTGTAAACCAACAAAATACCCACCCACCAGAGGGAGCCCTAATGGGAGCCATGGTCTGGGTTACCATGCAGTGTCAATGCAGATGATTTTTAAGATGTAATAGATGTATCACTCTAGTGAGGAAGTGAGGATATGGGGGTTGGGGAGGAGGCAGGCTGTGCATGTGTGTGATCAGGGAAGATCCAGCATTCTTTGCATCTTCCTCTCAATTCTGTTGTGAACTTACAATTGCCCTAAGACATATGGTCTGATTGAAAAAAAAATTTTTTTAAGGTGGTGTCTGAATACAGTTTTGTGCACATGATGCATTACCCACAGAGGCCAAAGAGGGCACTGCATTCCCTGGAACTAGAGTTACAATTTTTGAACTGCCTGACCTGGGAGCTGGGAACTGAACTCAGGTCCCTCTGGAAGAGCATTACACACTCTTAACCACTAAGTCATCTCTCCAGTCCCTAAAGAATCCTTTCTAGTTCCCACTCAAGGCAATATCATTTGTTGCTAACATGTCAATTATCAGATGGTACCCTCTGACACAGATTTTTGATGGCACTGTCTCCATAAACACAGCAGCTAGCTTCTCAGCTCCTCCCACAGAAAGCATTCGCACAGAGGTCCCAAGAGTGACAGAGCTCTCAGAGGGAACCTTGAGCAAGAGGGGGCTGTGCACCGGGAGCTAGAGACCCAGGCAAACTTCATGCATAGTCCCACCACATCTAGGTAAACCAGGAAAGTCACAATTGGGGGCTGAGAAGGAGCCTCGGCCCCTGTCTGGAGAGCTGCCCATGCGGCACTGAGGAGAAGGATGGAAATAAACTGCACGAGGCTGCTGAACTCCGAATGTCATTTTTATAAAACACTTGATTTATGCATATGTGTGTACATATGTGTGTGGGTAAGTGCATGTACATACAGGTGCCTGTGGGGTATGTAAGAGGGTGTTGGGTCCCCTAGAACTGGAGTTACAAGCGGCTGTGAGTCACAGGACATGGGTGTTGGGTGCTGAATTCAGGTCCTGTGTAAGAGCAGCCAGTGCTCTTGCCCACTGGACTCTGTGTTCCAAACGGCTTTTTAAAAGGGTGGCGTGCCGAGAGGTTGTGTGCTGTCCCCTTCACTGATTCTCCTCTGTCCATTTCTTCTTTTTACCCAAGAAGTATGGTGTTTATTTACTTTCAAAATTTTTCCTCACACAGATTCTGGATTGAGTCATCACTTGAACGACTTTTGTTCCCTGGGCTGACCTCCCAGAACCTTCTGGAGAGTTGCTATAGACAATCGGATATCTGGGTCTTACGCTAGACCAACTAGGTCAACCTTAGATTGTATAACAAATGTAAGACATCCCCTGGCTCATCTGGCCTGTTCCTGCTGCCGGGGATGCTTCTTGGGCCTCCCCCTGCATCTGCATGCTCTGGTTCTTCCCAGCTAGGTGTGCCCCACCACCCACAACAGTAGCCCGCACACCCACCCTCACCATCTCTTCTCTGCTTCCCCACCCCACAGAATTGATCATCTTCTAATGAACTACACCTACTTCTTGTCAACTGCCACAAAATCAGCTGTTTGCATCTCACATGTGATGTTAATACTGCCAACTCCACAGGCTCTAAACTTACTTAGATTAGGTTAGGCCCTGGGAATGCCTGTGGGGGATCATTTGGATTAGATTAATTGAGGTGGTAAGACCCTAACCCTGGGTGGCACCAACCCATGGTCTGGGGTCCTGGACCAAATAAAAGAAGAATGTGAGCTTAGCATTGGCAACTATGTCTCTCTCTGCTTCCTGGCTGTGGATGCCATGTGACCAGTTGCCTCAGGCTCCTGCCTCCACGCCTTCCCCGCCATGACTGATTATAGCTTCAAACCATGAGCCCAAGTAAACCTTCCTTTCCTGAAGCTGCTTTGCCGGGGACTTTTATTACAGCAACAGGAAAATTAACTAACACAGCCTGTGACCCCAACAGTACAAACTGCTTGGCTTAGTCTTGTGCAACCAGCCCTTCCTTGTCCCAGTGAGAATGTGAGGTCCTGAACAGAACTTGAAAGCCAGTTGGCACTTCCCACCCTCTAGCAGCCATGGCAATGGGTGCTTCTAAACAAGTGTCAACAAAATCAAACGTGGTATCAACGCCAGGAGTTCCGGTTTTAACTTACTCATGTCAAGCATGACAGCCCACAGCTCCCTTCTTCCCAGCCTGCTCTAAGTCTTCCTCCACTGGATGTTCCCCTTAGTAAACAGTACTACTTCTACCCACCTGTGTAAGAAGACAAACTAATAAATACTGGAGGAATAAAGGTGTTACAAACTATAGGTGGACGCTGATACCAGCAAGGGACAGTGGGTAAGCATCATTCCACAGACCTACTTCTTGGTTACAAAGAGAAATCTGCGTCCGCAGAGAGACATCTCCAACTGTGGCCCAACTCAAAACCGCGGGTGCTGGGGCATTACTGACACCATGGGGTTTTGGATCTGAAACACCCACGAGGGCACACGCTCATCGCTGCCTGTCATCAGAGGCTGACCTCAGCCCAAGTCGAGGGACACCCTATGAAGCAACTGACTCGTTCTCATCCAGCATCAAAGTCATGACAAAAAGAAAATGCTGAGAAACTGTCACAGATGGACAAACCAAGGAGACACAGGGAGTCGCCACCCATACTGTGGAGCAGGTGCCGAGTCTGGCGCGGCCAAGAAGTCAGCACTGGGGAAGAGTGGTCACAGGACACTTCACTTCAGACAGACACAGCACACGAGAACGGTGATGCGTGCTGTGAAGGGGATAGCACAGATGTCATTCGCAGGAGGGAAAGCAGAACTGCAGCGGGGGCGGGGAGAAGTAGACAGAAAGGACCTGGTGGACCTTACAAAGGAGCCTGGACTGCACCTTGGGAGAAATGGAACCAACTGCCTCCTAGTGGGTATACTTTTCTTGTTCATTTTGAAAGAATTTTAGAAATTAACAGAAAAGTTTTTAAAAATAATTATGTAGTTACTACATTCCCTCCATCCAAAAATTGCTAACGCTAAGAAATTAATACCAGAAAATTGTTTTTAATCAAACTATCGTCTTTCCCCAACATCTCCAGTTTTAACTGAGGGTCTCTGCTCTGCTCTGGAATCCCAAATCACATTTGGTCTCTGTGCCTCTCATCTGTGATGCTCACCTTTGTCTTTAACAGTGTTCTCATTTATGTATATGTATTTGTGCTTGTATGGGTTTACGTGTGGGCACGGGCACCCACAGAAGCCAGAAGAGGGTCCAGGTCCTCTGGAACCGGAGTTACAGGCCACCGTGTGCCGCCTGAAGTGGGTGCTGGGAACTGAACTTGGACATTCTGTAGGAAGCGCTCTTGATAGCTGAGCCAAAGTTCCTTTCCTCATCTTTCTTGACTCCAGTTCTGCTGAAGTGGCCAGTTACCTGGTACAGCACCCATCAAGGGTTGGCTAATCACAGTGCAGCTGAAGGTCCCTTGGGGCAGGAATGCTACAGAAATGCTGAGGGTGCCCTTATCTCCTGGAAGAACCTGTCTCCTGCTAGCCAGCTAGTTGAATGGTTCTGAAAGGGTTCTCCACTGCAGTCACTAGCTTTCCTCTCATAGGTAATAAGCACACTGGAGATCATTTGGGGAAATATAAAAACCCATTTCTCTCCAACCCTTGCCTAGTGACCTCAGTACCCACCAGCAGTCATGCCTGCAACAGTGACCACTGTGGCAAAGATGATACACCCCTACTTCTGTTTCTGGCTTCGTTCCTCTCTCCCCCACAACATACACAGTGGGGTCTCTTTTAGGTTGCCTAGCCTGGCTTTGGATTCATGGTTCTCTTGCTTCAGCCTCTCAAATGTTTAGCTTCAAAGACTTCTACTTAGTTCCTTTTACAGATGTTAACTGAAATTCTTTTGCAAGAGACGTGTTTCCTCTCTCCCATTTGTCAACATATTCATTCATTCACTCTTTATTCCGACTACAACCCAGCATGGGTCTTTGTTGCTCAAATCACTGTAGCTCAGCCACTAGAGTTTTTTGAAGCTGGCTCTTTTTGGTCCTTCCCTACTTTCTGGCACAAGACAGTTCAGGCTTATGGAGTAGTTTTCCTGCCTTGGCACCAAACCAACTAGGTCTCTGAAGACATTAGTTTTAAATGGTATCTGATTCCACTCTGGAAACCTCCCTCTGGCGGCGACAGAGTGGAGGACAGATGGGGGCTGTGCCTGGAGGCAGACAGGCCAGTGGGAGCAGACACAGCCTGGGCCAATGGGAGTTGGAGCCTGAGTGGGCAGTTATGGCGTGGAGGAGACAGACCCCACAGACCAGAAGTGATGCCTTGGCATTGGTCAGATGCCAGGGAAAAGCTGGGGGCGGTGGAGCCTTTCTGCCAACAGCTCTCAACTCTCTCCTGGGGAGCCTGCTAGTGTATTAAAGGTAATGGAAGGGGACAGAGAGGTGGCCAGTGGGTAAAGCACTTGTCCTGCAAGCCTAATGACCTGATTCCGTCCCTGGAATCCATAAGGGTAGAAGGAGAGAACCAACCCCACAAAGGTGACCCCTGACCTCCAAGCATTTGCTATGGCATGTGCACCACCCCATCACATACATACCCAATAATAATAAAATAACTGTTAAAAAAAAAAACTGAAGGGAATTAAGGGTCTGGGGAGATGGCTCAGTGGGTAAGAGTACTTCTTCTTAAGGTAGGAGGAGTTCAAATCCCCAGCACCCTCAGCATTTGAGGGTAGTCAGGTGGATTCTAGGACTTGGCTGGCCGGCGGGTCCAGACAAAGTGGTCAGCTTCAATGTGAGATCCTGTCTCAAAAAACAGGTAGACAGCAACAGATGAAGATACCTGACACACCCTTCTAGCCTCTGTGTGTACACACACAGATGTACTCCACCCCTCACCCCATACACAAAAGGGAAAGAGGAGTGTGACCACCAGGGTTGAAAGCGGCCGTGCACTAGGTAAGTGACCCTCAGGCTTGGGATAGAGGGGAGGGCAGCAAGTGTTTTGGCAGATAGTGCTGCTGTCGGGAAGAAGGCAGAGTAAGGTCCAAATCGTATGCCTGACCACAGTACAGGGACAGGAAGGAGGAGAGCCAGAAGGCTGACTGTGGGGAAAACGAGACAAAAGATGTCACTGGAGCACAGAGAGGCCGGTGTCAAGAAAATGACAGACAGCGATAAACAAGCCAAGGGAAAGAAATGTATTAGTTTTTACTAGATTGGGAGATTTCCCAACTCTTCAATGAACAGGCTTAGTGGAGCCATGAGTCTAACTGCAGAGAGAAGAGAGAACGGGGATGGGGGACACACAGAGAGAACTGGCTCCTCAAGCCTTGGCTAAGAAGATGAGACCCGGCACCTGTCAGAAGACACAATCACTGTGCTTTTCACTGAGGCAACTAAGGCATGCTTTCCTGCAGGGAAACAGGCTCAGCGGAGAAGGAAAATTAAAACGACAAGAGAAGGAAATAGACAGAAGACAGAACAGGAGGCTTGAAGGAACAGGCTCCATGTAAGTGTGTGTGTGGTCTGTGTGTGTGGTGTGGTGTGTGTGCGTGCAGTGTGTGTGGTGTGGGTGTGGCATGTGGTGTGTGTGTTGTGTGTATTGTGTGGTGTGTGTGGTTTGTGTGTATTGTGTGTATGGGGTGTGTGTATTGTGTGTATGGGGTGTGTGTATTGTGTGGTGTGTATGTATGTGTGGTGTGTATGTATGTGTGGTGTGTGTAGTGTGGTGTGTGTGTATGTGTGTGTGGTGTGGTATGTGTGTGGCATATGGTGTGTGTATATGCTTGTGGTTTGTGTGTACTGTGTATGTGTATTATGTGTGCATGTGGTTTGTGTGTATTGTGTGTGTGGTGTGTGTCTGTGTGTGTGTTGTGTATGTGTGTGTATTTTGTGTGTGTGGTATGTGTATGTGTGTGTGTGTGTGTGTGTGTGTGTGTGTGTATGTGTGTATTGGGGGGGGCAGCCCCAACTGCAGAAGATGGTGAGCATCACACAAAGCATCAACAGAGAGCCTCAGGAATGGGAGATGGTGAGGTAAGTACTTTTCACACAGCATGAGGACTGGAGTTTGGATTCACAGGGCCCATGTTAAAAGCTGAGCGTGGGGTAGCAAGTACCTGTTATTACAGCTCTAGGAAGGTGCGGATAGGAGGACCCTTGAGCTCCCAGAAAGCCAGTCTAGCTGAACTGGGGAACTCCAGGTTCAGTTAGAGATGTTCCCTCAAAAAGTAAGGCAGAAAGCAATAGAGGAAGACACCTAAGTCAACCTCTGGCCTTTGCATGGCCACCTGCCTGCCTGCATGTGTACATACGACACACAAACACACACACGTCTCAAAAAAATAAGAGAAATAAGTAAGTAAGTAAGTAGAGAGTGACCCAGCAAGACCTGGTGTTGACCTCTGGCCTCCATGCGCATGCAGATACACGTACATGGGCACTGCACATGGGAACACGTACATATACAGACACACAGAGAACTGTGCTTACGTTTTTGTCCAAACATTTAAAGCTCTAACCCTGTAGCAGAAAGGGTGGTAAATTCCAACTTGCTATCTTTGAACGAAGCAGTTTTTGTTTTAAAAATGTGTTATGACAAAGAGCAAGAATATGCAGCAGAGATCACAGGATACCTTCAGACCTACAACATTTCTGACCCTCACGGAAAAAGCCTGCCAGTCCCTGCTCTGGACACAACTGCCATGATTTTAAAATTCAGTCTGATAGAAAGACAAAGTAATGATTTCGGGAACTCACTTTCAAAAGTGCTAAGTAATGGTGACAAGTCTTTTAGAAAATGAGACCCAGGTCACTGGTGTTTTTCCAAGATGGTACAGGCTCCCTGGACAGTGGCTTTACTGCTCACAGCAAAACCAAACAAGTGCAGCTCAATCGCCACACAGAACAGAGGTCCTCAGGTTGGTTCACCTATACACACAAGATACAGAGCAAAGGGAATCCGAGCATTTCCTCATTGGTTTACAGGGTCACTATTTAGGAGGGAAAAACAGAAATGGGAACATCAACCAAGGGGATGGGAAACAAATGTATGGAACACTGTATGACGTAATCACAGCAATGGAAAGTGATGGCTGCGTGAGCTGGCTGTGGTGGCTCAGGCCTGGAGGGAGAATGAAGCAGGAGAGTTGCTGTGAGTTTGGAGACCATCCTGGGCTATGTTGTTTCAAACAAACTGCCCTGACATGGTTATGGGCATTTTTATTGATGTGAAGTGAGTGTGTCCACGCACACACGTGATTCAGTATCACTGGCTCAGCACTCACAGTCAGAGATGAATCCAGTTGGACTCTCACAACATCTTCCACTTTCGCATGGGAAATACATTTTATCATTTTAAGTACAGTTACTGTATTTCCAAACCCAGTCAGCAACATTTACCCTTTCAAAGGCAAAGCTAGGAAATGCATGTTAAAATTTCAAGATGAACTCAAAGGCAGAATAGTGACCCAGCAACTTTTGAAGCAAATTCTTCTAGAATGAAACAAGCCAGATTCCTTGCTCTGGTCACACCCCGACCTTTCAAAAACACACACAAGAGAGACACATTCATGCCGAGACGTGTCAACACTTCCACTAGATTGTCTACTTGGGCATTATTTCTTTAGGTGCCATTGAGAAGTGGTTCCTTCGATGACTCTGAGACCTAATGCAAAAGATCATGTCAAAGGTACAGGCCCCCATCCTCTCTCTCTCCTCTCTCAGTGGGTATTCTCCAGGGGTCTCTGCCTCACTGCCTGGCACCCCCTCTCCAATTCAGCTGCTACTGCATTGCCATCTGTACTTCTGCTATCGAGCAAACCTGACTTTTCCTAGCTGCCTGGGCTCTCCCTTAGCCACCTGCCTCTGGAGACTGCTTCTTGGCTCCCTCCTTAACCTGCTGGGGCTCCTAGGGCCCCTGCCACTACCCACTGTGCCCACCATGAGCCTCAAACAGTGCCAAGGACCACTGGGGAGCTGGCCACATTTCCCCTTTGCGGGAGTCTGGCTCTGCGAGGCCAGGGAACTCTGGGGCTTGAGACCTCAATAAGAAAGCTCCCCACTAGGACTACCAGGGACCCTACTCCTGGCCAGCTGCAGGGTCCCCCAATCTGGGATAGTGGCACAGAATTGGCCCCAACTAACATATGTGGTCCCAAGCTGGGTTCCTCAACACTCCCCAGACTATTCAAATAAGTGTGGAAAAATCTAATCAATCACAGGACACCCTGGAAATACCTCCTCCCCCACCACCTCAGGACTCTATATAAAGAGCAGCCTTCTGCATCCTGCTCATTAGGGGGTGCAGCTTCTGTTGCTGCCTTCCTCCTGAGTGGATGTGTCAGAGATGTGTAGTTAGTTCCTGGGCTCCTAAATGACAGGCCACTTTTCCATCTTTATCTGAGCTGAATAAAAACACTAACAAAAGACATACCCTCTTTGCTTTGGCTACTGTGTATGACATTTATTTTTTGTAGTTCTGGAGGCCAAAAGGCTGAAGACAGGTGCCAGTATGCTCAGGCTCCTCCTAGCTTAGCCATGCAGTCTTTTTTATTTGTCTCTGTATAGCAGAGAGACAGAGAAACAGAGTCTGGGCTGGGAGGGATTTCGGCTAACTGTTCCCTCCCTCATAGGGTTCTTTTTTGCTACAGTATACAAATGGCACTAAATACCACAGACATTCCACATTCTGGCAGTGGGTTCAAATTTCTTCCCATTTTTCCCTTTCCAGGGAGCCCGGAGGAGGAGGAGGAGGGGTAAGAAGGGAGGGAGGTAGGGTTTATGGCTTTTCAAACACAGCAAGCCTCCTGAATAAACACAAAGGGACAGTAGAAGTTTCATAAATCCATCCTTTCAAAGAAGTTCAAACCAGAGCCTTAAGGGGCTGTCTGTTTTGCCATTTCAAACAGAGATAGTCTGAGCAGGATAAACAGAAGCTCACGACTCACACACTTGGAGGTAGCTCCAGGATCAGCGTTACGCTTCAGCTTCGAGCCACTTGCTTCTGGCAGAGCCTTAATTTATAACCTGCTGCTATAACTGTCTCCAAACAACTTGAAGCTGCACATGGCTTTCCAAAGTGTTGTCAAGGGAATGAATGCTGCCTCACTAAGCCGCCAGCCCTGCTGGGACAATGGCTCTCTCACTGCGGCTACTGTTTCTGAATACAGAGTTTGGTCTCTTCTCCCAGGCCTCGGCACCAGAGCTGACCATGTCATTCATTGAGGACAGCACACCAGGACTCCCTCATCGGTTACTCTGTCCTTCTCTCTCCACACTAATATGAACTCAGTCACGGAGTGAAATGTTTTGGCCAAAGGTTTCATCGTACAGTACGTGGTACACACAGCATCTTGAAGCCCCGCATCAGAATTGACTGGTTACGCCTACCTAACTCTTATGCATTCGAGGTCCACTTATGCCACGAGCACCTCTAGTCTGGAGACACAGAATGATGGGATTTTAAAGCAGCCAGCCCAATGTCTGTTCCCTTGTCCTGCTAGACAAAGGACGGAGGGCGAGCTCAAGTACCCTGCCATTGACTGAAGGGAGTCTGTGCGAGGGAGGAATGATTTGGCAGTGCTGGAAAAATGTTGTCGACAGAGGGATATTTGAAGCAGACCTTTGGTGTATGTGTGTACACACGAATATATGCATAAGTGTAGGACAAATGGATATTTGAAGCCAATATGTAAGTGTGGTGTGTAACATATGCTCATGTGCGTGGAGGGCAGAAGTCAATGGGTGCCTTTCCCAATTGCTCTCCATCTTATTTGGGGGGACAAAGTATCTCACTGAGCCTGGAGCTCACCAGTTCAGCTACAGTGACTGGCCAGGAGTTCTGGTGTCCATCCGTCTCTACCTTCCCAGTACTGGGGCTCAGATGCACAGCGCCGGCCTGGCTTTTATGTGGGTGCTGGGACCCGAACTCAGGTCCTCATGCTTGCACAACTAGCACTTTGCCCCGAGCCATCTGAAGCATCCTGGAGGATGGACATGAACTCACCTGCCTGAAAGTAGCAGGAGGTTCAGAAAGGCAGAGGACAGTCACACGCCTGGACAGGAGCCACATATGCATGAGGGTGAGGCTCTGGAGGACTATTTCCTTCTAGCCTCAACACCTGTTCTCTTTTCATTTTGTTTTATGCTTAGCTCCTTCACCCCTGCATTGAAACAGGAGCCAGTTGATTTCTCTTCAATCCCTGACATCAGCCAAACTTGGGGCCTCACCCTTGCCATGGGGTGAGAACTGCATTCTCCCTCTTGCCAGGCCTCGCAACAGATAATTCTCCACCATATCCTGGGAGATGCTCTGTAATGACAATAGCTAATGACTGAATAAGGACGTAAGCCAATGAAATCTGGCCTTCTAGAACACTCTGGGGCCCTTCCCTCACAGTACCTTGGCCCAGCCAGACATCTGCTCACTGCCGTCTCTTCTGCTCGACACACCCCTGAACACCTCATGGACCTACCTCCCCACTCTACACCTTGCTCACACATGGCTTTCTTCACCTGTGATCCCAGGGAGTGAGTCCTTAAACTCCTGCAGCTAGAAGTACTCCTGCGGTTGAACAGCCTTTGCTCTGTATCAAGCAGATTCCACACTATGTGATAGCCCTGTAGAAGGCCCTAAACTCAATCCCAGCATCAGTGATGTGAGCACTTTCCAAAAAGTGGAAACAAAGAAGTCACCAGCAAGGTAGGGGACCACCCTGGTGCCTCCTTTTCCTCTCCACCAAGTCCCAGTTCAAATACCACCAATCCAGCCCCTGAGCTCCTACTCCAGAGTCAAGCTCTAGTCCAGGGTACCAAACTTCCTGTCAGAGTAACTACAGCAGCCTCATTTTGCTTCCACCTAGACTCCTCTAACCTGTTCTCAAGAGACCTTTAAAGAAACGTGTAAACAAGACTGTAGAATCTCTTTCCAAGAACCTGCTAATATCACTCACAATCCTTCAACAAAACTTCTGCTCTGGCTTGAACTGAGTGATGTCATGAGTATCTTCTTTTGCCCCTCCCTCTACTCTGCCACCTCCCAATATAGGAAAAGCGTAACCTTATGTAGAAGTAATGTGACATCAGTGTGCCTCTGGGACCAGAGCCATGTGTGGGCAGCTCTGCTCTGCTCTGAAGACACCCTGCCTGACTGCTGGTTCTGTCTCCTCACCCCCATTGCCCCCCTTACCCCTCCCCCTGCTCTTCTGCTTAGATGTCTTCCCTCAGCCTTCTTCCCAGGTACCACCACCAGAACATGCTCCTTGCAGCGGTCCCCACAGCACCCACTCCCTTCCTCTCTACGATTACAGGACTTCTGAATTGTGGCTTCCCAGTATAGATTCCACAGATGCTGGAGTGCTGCCTGCCTGGCTCAGGGCAGTGCTGCACAGAAGCACGAAAGAAAAGGTTAGCCAGGCTGCTGCAGCACACTAGTCAGTCATCTCTCTGGCTACTTAAAGTCAGGTGCTTCCACTATACAGTGAACCCCACAGTGACGGTCAGTGTTCAGAGTGTCTACCTCAGTGAACAGAAAAGCGTTTCCTTCACCATTCCTGGCCTTCTGATCCTCTCCCAGACATCGGGACCAGAGTGTGAAAAACCGAATACCCAAAAATAACTTTTAAAGTCTTTAGATATCTGTTTCTTTTCATCATGGGCTCTACAGAAGTAAAAAATAAAGAACTAGCTTAGGTTTCCAGGTACCCAGTTTTGTGGAGGGCAGTGAATACCCACTCAAATGGCAGGAAGGGCGACCCTGTGTGCCCTAGGAAGGCAGGGAGCAGCACCTTGCAGCTGCTAAAACTTGGGATTACCCCCTGGATATATATATCTGCTGATGAGTGACTAGCCCTGTCTTCAGCCTCCTGAACAACTGACACAGATGTCATCAAGGCCCTTCTCCATGAACTGTACCAGATAAACAGAGCACAGGCATTTCAGCAACTTTAGACAACTCCCTCCGATTGTGACCGAAGACTGGTGGGAACAACCCATCAGCACACGTGTGAAGACAACGATGACGCTTCTGAAGGATGCTCTGACTGTGATGGTGGTGAATACTATCCTCAGCCCCCTTTCTACCCACAAGGGGACAGAAGGAAACATCTGACTTCTTGCTCCTAGGCTCCACTGCAGGAGGGGACAGCATTTTACATCTCCATGCCAACAGCATAGTAAGTTTTATGTAGGGGACAGTTAGCATCTCTGGCAACCAAGACAGTAGCTGTTGAGGAGGCAGGAGAGAACGGTGATGAGCCATACACCAAAGAGCAGCGTGGAAGCTGCTGCTCGAGGTCAAAGAATCCACACCAGGAAGATGTGGTTACACACCTGCAATCCTGACACTTGGAAGATGGTGGCCAAAGAAACCCAAGTTTGAGGCTACAAAGCTGAGATCCTGCCTCAAGACAAATAAGCAAAGTCTGGAAAGATGGCTCAGCAGCTAGGAATGCTAGTTGCTTTTCTAGAGGAGAGTTCTAAGTTGTTACCAATACCATGTTGGGCGGCTCACAATCACCTCCAGCTCCAGGAGCATCAAAGCACACACGTGGTCGACCGACCGACCGACCGACCGATCACCCACCGACCTACCTACATCCCTCCCTCCCTCCTTCTTTTCATGATGGCTCTCTTTTATACAACAACATATTCATTGTACAAAAATCTTACTTCAGCTATGTATTCTTTTTCTAACACCTTCAATCAGACAAAACAAATGAATTCTTTTCCTACAATGGGAAATGGAGAGTGAGAAGTGAAAAACATAGTTTGAATTTCCCTCAGTCAAACCAGCTGAGAAAAGGGAATCTTCCAGATTTTGAATATTTCATACACATGAAGTACCTTGGGGATGCAACTCAAGACTAAGAACCAAGTTCATGTAATTTTATCTTATTTTTATTGTGTCTGTGTTTAACTCTAACCCTTATGACACGAGGTCAGGGGTCAGGCATTGGAGATTTCAGATATTTAATTCAGCTTCTATGTTTCCCACTGTCACTCTGTGACAACTGGGGGCTTTTGTCACCGACTCCCATGGAGATGGGAGTAGCAAACATCGGCCATCGTCCTGTGGCTCAGTGGCTCTGGCAGTAAGGGCTTGAAAGACAGCCCAACTCTGTTTTGCAAGCATGAGGGTCAAGGGCTCTGCTGGAGGATGTGCACCCTTTCCCTTCTGTGAAGCTAGGCCTGCCACCTTCACCTGAGCCTTGGTCTCCTTCTTCTTCAGGCTTCTGGTGGCCTAGGAGGCAAAGAAGCCACGGGAAGCACTTAAGTTCACAGCTGTAACCAGAGCCTGCCATTTGTCACAACCCACACCCCCACATCTCCGCCCTTAACCCAGAATCCTACCTTGCAAATTATTCATTTATATTATAGCTTCAGTACACAAAATGATAGCCTTTCTCCTGCAGAAGGATGAGGCAGCTCCCTGAGACTTGCTGCCTGCTATTCAAACCAAATGCCTCCTTATTTGTCTTAATTATGTTTTCTTTATGGATTATAAAGAGGTTGTAGGTCCCTCTTTGGTAGCATGAGAAGAACTGATTAACACTTCACACAATAGGGAATGTGGTTTTGACTCCTAAGGCTTCAGAGATCTTATGTAGAAAAGTACTTTACTTGAACCTCCACTATAAAATGAGAATTACTGTTAAGAATGATGACGGAGACTGAAGGGAAAATTCAAAATATAAGTAAAGGTCAAAAGAGTCGGGGTAACAGAGGACAGATCAATCGGACAAACGGCACCAACTGCAGCTGAGCTTCATCACTAGACTCTAAATATCCCCACACTGGACAACAATACTTCCCTTTATGTCCCAGCCCGCAGTCTAACAAGAATTGTATTGATTTGTTTCTGCATTTGAAACCCTTCTCTCTAATCAGGGCATTCATGACTACACTGTGACAATCCTGGTCGTACACAAACAAGTATCTTAAAGCGGAAGGGATGGAGCTTAAAGACAGCACCAGTTTGCAAGTGCTCAGTTTTCATAGGAGACCAGGCCAGAATGCTCTGGCGATCTGAAGGGGATCCAAAGGGGATCACAACTATAATACTCCTTCTGAAAAACTCACATATGAATGAGGTTTAACCAAATAAGGTGAAGAAAGAGCATTAAGAAATTTTAAATTACATTTGTTTATCTACTTATGTGTATGCAAGCTCTTGTTCATGTATGTGTATCAAGTTAGAGGCCAACTTTCAAGAGTTGGTTCTCTCCTTCTACCACGTGTGGGTTCCAGGGATCAAACTCAGGCCACTCAGCTTGGTGGCAAGTGCCTTTACCTGTTATGCATTTAAAAACACTTATCTCTTAAGATCTTCAGGACAGACTTACTTTTTAAAGCAGTTGGTAGGAAAGCCTTAGAATAGGCAGAAAAAGCAAATAAGACCTAGAGCCATTAAAAGATGAAGGCGCAATTTATTCCCCACTACTACAGGATCCTGATAAGAATGAGTATGGTACCATGAGCCTTAAAGAGGAATGAAGACTCAGACAGAGCCTCAGAACCCAGCCTATTGGAAGAATCCTAAGAAATACAGAAGGCAACCCTGGTTCCTCAGAACCCTTCCAGCAATCATCCAGGAGCTGCTATAAACTCAAAGTGCAGGGAAAAGATGGAAACTATCAAAGAAAGAAAAACTGTCTGGAGAGCATCACTCTGCAGCCTTTGGTTCATAGCAAGGACCCGAGCGAGTGTGGCTACATGGGTAGCTAAGCTTTAGCATCAAGGAAGCAAAGACGGGTTAAAGGCTACTTAGTTATTTGTGTAAGTTAATCAAGAAAAAGGGCTTTGGGAATTAACGGGCTCTGTACACAGTGAACAACACTAGGGGGTAGCACTTAGATCTCAGTGTCATTAAACTTTCAGACATCCCTAAAATGGATATTGACAATTTCTATGCTGCTGTGAAACTTGGCTCTCCAACAGAGCTCACGTTAGTCTCCTTCAGAATTTTCCTCCACACCACCTATGAGTCAAATCTTAGATTTAAATGGCAAAACAGGACTGTCAATAATTAGGCCTGGAATGTGCCCCAATTGAACAGTAGGAAATAAATGTTCCTTACGACGCAATGCTACTGGCTACATTCACACAGAACACCCAAGAGTCCTGCAGGGCAAGGCAAGGGAAACATTCCAGCATCGATGTACATATAATGAATATTCAAAACTGGAACGAGACAACCCCTCCACCACACATGCACAGAGCAAAGCAAAAGGGCCACGCGGCTGTGTATCACATGGACCTTGGCCTCATGTAGCACAGCAACTTCACCTCACAGATAAGAAAACCAAGTCCTACGAAAGTCCAAGAGGACCAGACATCTCACTCCGCCCTCATCAGACCAACCAGAAAACAAATAAACAAAGCCATTTCTATTGCTAGCTGACTCATCAAAAGATTAAAAAAAATCTTGGGGAACTCCTTTTACCACCCAGGACTGAATGCTAAACAGTATCAGCACAGGTCCCCAGAAATGTGTACATTCTGAAAAGTGCACACAGGACCAGGAACAGAGCCACTTTAATGTCATTTCACAAGCACTGGAAAAAAAGCATTTTCAAATCCTGCCACCTGCATCATCCCCAAGAACAGGTCGAGAGGGAAGGGCAGAGAGCTTCCCATCAGATAACAGGACTGGCTGCACTCAGGAGAGCCTCAGACAGGAAGCAGGGCAAGCTCTGCAATATTCCAAAGAAATTTCCTACAAGCCCAAGGAGCCATTCCCTGGAGGAGTCGGAGTTGCTGAGAAAGGAAAGATGGGGGCCTATCGTATCCAGGAGTACGGTCTTGTCATTTTCTAAGGCTGTCAGCTGCACTGAGGTCTAGTTTTCCCAACAAGCTCTAGGTAAATGCCAGTCAGGGATGGGACCGGGAAAACAGCCTGCTGGGAAGGCAGCTTTCCATCTGCAGAGCTGAGTGACAGATCACGGAAGGACCTGCCCATCTGCCCTGAGCATCAGAACATTAAACTTCAGGACAGACTCTACACAGACCGAACCTCAGACCTCTTTCAGCTGCTCATGTGGGATTTGATGCTGAAACTGAGTTTCCTGGCTTTTTCCTTTTTTTTTTTTTTCCTTAAAATCTCTCTAACATGGCATGATTACGATGGCTATTTATTGAGAAGAAAAATTCTAGACCAAGGAAAAGCACAAGAAAAGACTAAACCATTAAGTTATGTTGCAAGACTTTTTTTTTAAAAAATAGTGTATGTTGATCGAGTTGCCTTAATTCCTAGAATGACTAAGTGTCCTGTGACATTTCTTTTGCCTAGGCTAAGGACACTGAACAGACTCATACTTTTAGGTTCATGTGTTAAAAACATTACAAACCTAAATTGCTTACATTCATTTTATTTCAATGTATTCTCTCAAGTGCCATTTCAACCAAGCTACATTATAAAAGTCCACTAGAATTGTGTCAAAGGTTATTAAGCTGGGGGCTGGAGAGACAGCTCGGTACTTATGAGTACTGGCTGCTCTTCTAGAGAACACAGCTTCAGTTCCCAGTGTCCACATGGCAGCTCACAACTATCTGTAACTCCAGTTTCAGAGGATTCAGCACCCTCCCTGGCATCTACAGACACTGTATGCATGTGGTGCATAGACACACATGCAGGTAAAACATCCACTCACATAAAATAAAAATAAATCTAAAAAAAAAAATTAAACTGTAAGATCAAGACACATTAATGTAAGAATGAAATTATCCAAGAATAAAAAAAATTCTAAAATAAATCAAGACAAAGAAAACAGGCTATGTTTTAAATAGTAATTCAGATTTCTTTGAAAAACTCTTGAAAGGGATAACCTAATCTGTCAATAAAGAAAATTGGATTTATTGATAAAACGTTAATATTATTTTCCCTACCAATTGTAAAAAAGTGGTTGAAAATCAAAATGGGTCAGTCTATTTAAATGCTTGACAAGCATTTAAATGATAACAAAATATAAGCCATTAAGTGTTGATTGAAATGCAGAGCCAAATATAAGCAATACTGTCATTTGGAACAGTGGGAGCAGAAGACTATGAATCATAATATTGGATTCGAATCCCAGTTCAACCACTAAGTACCAGTACCCTTGACGTACAAGTTGTCAACCTCTGTGATGCTATTTTTCTACTTGGAAAGGGACAGTCAGACACGGAGTACAGGTGATCTTCCCTAACAAGTCAACATACTTGTGTGGAGAGCTGTGGAGCGCCTGAAACTCATTACATGTTTCTCCATGCATGCCCAGAGATTAAATGACACAAAAACACACAGTGCCCCCTCATTTGTCATATTAGTGACCTGACGCCAAGACTAAGTCACCCCCAACAACTCACAGCTAGGCAGGTAAGAGTTGAAAGAAACATGAAGCAGATCCCCAAACACCAAGCCCAGTTGCTCCTGTCAGCCAGCTGACATGGAAAAGTAACAAAGCCAAATCTCTGATGGCCAATGGAAAGAAAGGTAATCATTCATTCAACACATTTACTCTGGCATCAGGCACTATTTTCTCTGTGAAGGGCCCAGCAAGAAACAAAAGTAAAATACTTAGCCTTACTGAGTTTTACATTGTGGCTGAGAAAGATACACAAAAATGAGCAAAATACAGCATCTATTGCAGTGGTAAGTGCCACCGAGAAAGAGACAGCAAATGTTTCAGGATGTGCAACTTTAGAGTCAGGTGCCATTTAAGGATTTACAACAGTACCTCACCCACTGTAGTTTTCCTAAGCATTTCCCAAACAGGGACTACTCTGGATTCGGGAAAGGTCTGGCCTGCCGATCCAATTTGATTGATTGCCCTAACCTCTGAACTGCCAGCTAAGAATTGTCATATGGGTGATCTAAATTTCCTATTAACAAAGACACCTGACCTCAGCCTACAAGAGCACAGCGTTACAAGGCAACTCTAGGATAGAAGTCAGAAGTTTCAAGGGCACTTGGTCTGCTTCTGTGTTCTAACATCTTCAAAAGCAAATGTTAAAGTACAGGGTATGTACAGAGTTATACTAGGACAGAGCACTAAGAACGGCATACACAGAATTTTCCTTTTTCTGACTTGCCAATTCTAGTGACACTGTCTACCATTAATCTATATTTAACTAGCTTACTAGGCACTTTCTCCAGCTTTTAGCGCCCCTCCTCCCGACATTAAAACCCAGTTTGCCTGAAGCAAAGTTGCTGAAGAAAAGACAGCAGCCTCTCAGCAAATTCTGACCCCGCTGCTCTAAGCTCAGTCTCAAGGTTTCCATTAACCTGGTAAGTTGGGCTAAGGTTTGTGTCGCTAAAGTTTTACAGTGCCTTGGTGGTGGTTACAATCTCTGGACCCTCGACCACAACACTATCCAAAGAATGACAGTGGCTCTTTTCAAATTCGCAACAGTTTAACCTGTTTGTAACAAGGGAGTGGCAAAGTGACAGTCTGCTTTTGGAGGTGGGGGTTTCCCACCGAGATCTTACAGGGTTCTCCTACCGACACCACCGGTGTTTGTTTGGCTTCCCCGAGCAAAACACAGCCCGGCCCACTGTGCGGTGATCGGAGGTAAACTTCTGCGGGGCTCGGCGGGCAGGGCGGGGCCTGTTGGGGCGAAGGGGCGGCTCTCCTCGGGGCTGCCCCGCCCTGCTCGCGGGTGCGGGTCCCAGGACAGCCTGTACACCGTGTTTGGGGCTTTTGCGGACCTCCCGGGAATCCGGGGCCCGGGCGATCTCGTGGGGAGGGGGCCTCCGGGAGAGGCCTATGGGGGCCCGAGAGGCGCGGCGGCGGAGCCACGGGGGCCGCGGGTGGCCAGGCCGGAGGGAGAAGGGATGAGGAGGCGATGGGCGGCGGCGCCCGCTCACCTGATGTACGGGCTGGCCGCCGCCAGGATGTTCTTCTGCACCGGGATCTCCTCGCCGTCGAGAACCAGGTGCGCGTCGCAGAAGCGCGCCTCCTCCCGGAACGAGCTGAGCGCCCGCAGCAGGCGCGCGGCGTGCTGAGGGTCGGACACAGCGCGCTGCCCTCGGCCATCGCGCCTCCCGCTCCTCCGCTGCCACCGGGCCCGCCCGCCCGGATCCCGCGCGCGTCCCCGCCGTCCACTCCGCGCGTCCGCCCGCCCCGACTCAGTGAAGCTCTGGAGTCGGAGCTGGAAGCCCAGCAACGCGCCTGCGCCATCCGCCGGCGCGTGCGGCCGGCACCTTTAAGGAGCCGCGGCGTTGCGTCATCTTTCCGCGACGCCCCGCCCCCCCGCCCTACCTCGCAGCAGCCAATGAGAAGCCTCCTTCCTCCGGGGCTGGGCTCTGAGTGGCGGGCGCACCCGGTGCCGCTCCGGTTTAGACTGGGTGTGGGAAAAGCGCTCAGCGGATCGGCCGAAGAGAATCCGGATGTTAGTCTCTTGTCATCCCAGTACTAGCAGTGTGGACGGGGTGAGATGCACGGTGAAGCGGAGGATTTATTTCTTTCGTGGGAGCTAGGCCTCGCTAGGTTTTCGTCCATTATCCCCGGGCGGAGCGCAGAGTCCACAGGAAGCATTCGGTGAAGACGTCGCGGGTGAAGCGGGAGAAGAAGCGCTTCAGTTTTGCAAGGCTATAGCAAGAAAGTTGTTTTCCCTTGCAGGGTCTGCGATTGGGGACCAGGAACAATGGAAGGGTTTTTAATGGGACTGTAGTGGTAAGGTGTCACGAGTCTCACTGAGATGCCGGGTGGAGAATAAGGTCGCAGTGCTAAAGGCAGATCGAATGCTAAGATTAGACAGTGGCCTGTATGCAAGGGTTCTGTGTTATATGTACACACACACACAAGCCTGCAATTGTGAGATGGGGGCAGTTAACTGCATGGATGTGAATTCCTGCTTTTCAGCAGAGGTAAAGTCTGAAAGGCGGAGAGGTATAAAGACCAGATGTTCAAATGGTGGGGGCAGGCTTCCCACACAGGCTGATCAAGGCTGTGACAGTAAGGAACTCTGGGTGAGCTCACCCTGTAGGGTAAGCCTTACACTATCTGAAGTTTCCCTGGAAGTTGCTGAAAGTGTTTGGGAGTGGAGGAAGTAGCTACCATTTTGTGCAAACATTAGGTGCTCCAGAAAATTAAGTTTTATGAGGACCAAGGATGAAAACATTTGGGCAGCGTTCCAGGCAAACAAGACAGGATGCGGCTTTCAACTGCACCAGCACAATCTCCCTTAGTCCAAAAGCCCCGGGAAAGTCTTGTGTCTTCACCCCGGAAGCAGCCAAGGCTTTGGAGTCACTAGCAGGAATCAGAATATAAACTGTACTCGCTGGGCAGGAAATCAGGGACTAGTGGAAGGTCCATACATTTTCAGTTCCCTTTTCAAGCACAGCTCGGTATCTATGAGGGTAGTGATAAAAATGTCTAGAATCTGTGTCAAAACCAAGGGCTGGGGAAAGCAGAGGGGAGTAGAGGTAAATCACAAGGGACTGTGAGTTACTAATTAGTAAAGCTGGCAGTGGGTGTGGACATTTGTTATATAATTCTCTCCTCTGTATTTGTGTCTATGAGAAAATATCATAATACTAAAGTAATGCAAGCCTGTCTTCTCCATAATCCTGGCCCAGTGCTCCTGGGCACAGTCAAGACTCCTTTGTCCGAGCAGTTGCTGTATTTTGAACATTGATCTGGTAGATACTTAAATGTAATGATCTTGTTTTTATCCACATGACTAGCTAACTTCTGTGTGTATTGTAGCTTGGCATGATTTCCAGATGCCAGATACTTGATAAGAGAGTACTTGGTACATAGTACTACTTACTGAGGGTTGGATAGATGGTGGGCAGTGTTTTATTTTTTTAAAGTGTGAACACCAAGCATTAAATAAATGTTTCTTGGGTTGTATTTTTTGTTCTTCTGCATTTTCTCAATCTGGCTGTTGTCAGAAGTGGACTATGAGAGTGTGGGGATGGTCCAGTCTAAGGTGCTTGCTGTGCAAGCATTAGGACCTGAGTTCTATCTCCAGCACCCATGAAAAAGCCAGGCACAGCAGTGTACACTTGTAATCTTAGCCAGGGTTGGGGAAGGCACTGGGTGGTGAGCAAGAACATCCTTGAGGCTTGCTGGCCAGCCAGTTTATACAGAATCAGAATCCTAAGGAACCCTGTCTCAAAAGTAATGTAGAGAAATGATTGAAAAAAGACACCTGAGGCCTCTTTAGATGCTGGCACACCTACCTCCTTCCCCTCTTACACACACGATGATGCATATGACGAAGAGAGCTTTATATAATGCAGGTATTTGATAAGAACGCATTAGTTGCTTGTAATGGTGGTCTACTCTTCAAATGTAAGAGATTCCAAAACAAGCAGCTCTGATAACAGAATGATGCTCAGTTATCTGAGGATTGGAGGGTTGTCCCCGAGGAAGCAACTGAGAGTGAGTGAAGATTAGGCAGACTCTTCCTGGTAGAGATGAACTTCCAATGTTTCCACCAGGATGAAGGGCTGGGATGAGTTGGCGGAGGCTCCGGACAGTTACTATAGTCAGGAGGAAGGTGGTTACTGGCTGGAAAGGTGCACCTGCACAACAGAAAACAATGTCGCCCCCATTGTTTCCAGCCTTCCCCCACCACTCAATCTGCTTGCTGAACTCTTGATCACCCTTTGAAACTCAGATCAAACACGATCTCCAATAAGCCTCCTGCCACCTTCCCAGGACAAGGTATAAGTGCTGTGTGTATCACGCTGTACTTCATTTATCGAGGTGCTGGAATTCAGCTCTGGGCTTCGTGTATGTTGGGCAATTGCTGCAACATTGAACCAACTCCCCATCCCAGGCATTGTAGACTCCTGGTGTACCGCCTTGCTTTCTTCCTCTACTGGGTTGTGAGCACTTCTAAGGAAGGGTTGGTGTTGGGTGCACCTCCGTTCCCTGGAACTTGTACAGTGCCTGGTGCCTAGTAGCTGCTCTCGCCTCATGATTTAGTTAGCAAATCAGGTAAGAGAGTAGAGTGCTGTAGGATGCTGAACTGGAAAAAAGACAGCCCTTCAACCCCAGCTGATTGCCTCAAGGGATTATGTGGGAGCGATTCATTCCACTTAGGGGGAAATAATCTCAAGAGTCTGCAGCCAAGATCTGGCTTTAATCCTGTCTCAAAGATCATCAGAAAACCATTACCGTAAAGGCAGTTGATCCCACTGATGCTAGGCTGACAGTAAAATGTGTCAGATTGTATTCAGGTGTCCCAGGAGCATTCTGCTTGGTACTAAGGGGTAGGAGGCATCTTGGGAGTGGGAGGAGCAACTGTCTCCCCACCCCCACCCCCAGCCTCAGGAGGGCACTCCTGGTTGTGCATTGGAATGTTTTGCAGCCTTTCTTGATATTGCTCAAACTGATCTGTCATTGATATTAGTTATGATCACTGAAATTGTGCATACAATGTTATTGTTTTCCAGCATTCCATAGGTATCAGATAGCAGTTATTGTGAAACACGCCATCTGAGAAATCTCATACTGCCCGGCCAGTTTCAGTCTCTGGTGACAACACTGAGTTCACAGCCTCCAGAGGAAGGGCTTCCAGGGTGTGTGTGTATCTGTCCCTCTGTATCTGCATCTCTCTCTCTCTCTTCCCCCTCCCTCTGTGTTTTCTAAAGACCAAAAAGAATGTTTACAAGATACTAATAATAGTCGGTGACTAGACAAACTTCTTAGAGCATTGGCTACTAGTCCTCACTGCAGGTGAAGCCATGCTGAGAGCAGACATGGGGTTCTCAGCAGTTCTTTATTCTCTGCACTTCCTTCCACTTTATTAATTTACTGATCATATATCACATTTACAGTTGAGAAAAGAGAACAATTTCCATTTGCAAAAAAACGTATTAAAAGCTTTCTTCTGTTGAAAACTGAGCTCTTGAGAGAAATATCCCCTTAGGAATTTGGGCTTTTATTTTAAAATAACTGCTAGCTCAAGACAATACTGTAAGGCAAAGAAATAATCAGGAGTTTGAAAACATGGGGTTCAATGGATTTTCTTTATTGAAGAGAAAATTCAAGTTGGGATGAGTCCAAGGCTCCATCAAGGTCATTTGTGAGACTGAGGGCAGAGCAGACCGAGGTCAGATTTCCTCTCCCCAGCCCTGTAAGCTTTTCCATTCTCAAAAGTTGGCTCTTTATAAATACTCGTTTGGTTGAGACAGTCTCTTCTGATTCATTTTAAGGTAGTCTTCAGACATTTTATTGGGTAAATCTGTCATTTGTCCAAATCCATAGATAGCTCTTTCTGAAAAGCCTAAGTGCTTCCCAAATTGCTGAGTCAGAGAACAGTTCGGTGTTTATGATGCTCGAAGAGTTGATTCTATACATTTCATAGTGCTCAGAGACATGTCTCAGAAACCAGGGAGCTAATTAAATTGTAGTGAAACTCCATGAAGGTAGAGGCTATCCTCGTACCCCACCCAGGATCTGTCACGGTGCCTGGCATATACACTAGACACTCTGTGCAGATTTGCCGAGTGAATACATGTTAATAGGACTGATGGATATTTTCTCCTCTCTACCTGATAACTTCAGGGGCTGTTTCCCACAATTCTCTACTGACCTCCAAACTGGCTTATTCAGTAATCTGCTTGACATCTCCACTGGGATAGCTAATGGCCATCTGCCACTCATGCAGGTCACGAAATAAATTCATGAGGGCTGAGGGGATGGCTCAGCAGGTCAGAGCACTGGCTGCTCTTCCAGAGGCCCAAGGTTCCGTTCCTAGCTCCTCCATGGTGGGTCACAATCATCTGTATAAGTCCAGCTCTAGAGGATCTGACAATCTTTTCTGGCCTCCTCAGGAACTGTATGCACGTGGTGCACAGACATATACACAGACAAAAACACTCATAAAACAAAAATAAATCAACGTTTTTAAAAATTAAGTAGACCTGATTTTACCCCTTAAACGCAATTATAATCCTTCCCAAGTATGCGGTGGTACATTGATAGTATTTGTTTACACAGTGGCAGGACATGGGAGATCTTTTTAGGAGGGTGCTGGGGATGGAACCCAGGATCTTATGCACACAAGGCAAGTGATATACCATTGATCTATACCCCTAGCTGTGTCCAGGGCCCTTCGTCACAGTCTCAGTAAACACCACAAGCTCCCAAACAGACTGTTGTGCACCCAGCCATCTCAGCTTCACCAGTACCATTTGATCCACCATCATCTTGCCCTTCTGCCTTTCCTCTGCCCTTCTTGTGACTCTTTCCTCCCCTACAAGGTAATCAAATAAAGCCACTTTCGGTTTCTATAGCCTCCAATGGCTCTCTGCCAGACTTAGGAAGAAAAAGATCCCTTCTCACTCTGTACAGAGCCTTGAGTGATCTATAGCCCACATTCTATGTGACCACATCCTCTAACATCCCTTCTCAGTGTGTACTAGCCACACCGGGCATCTTGCTCTTCCCGGAACAAGCCTAACTCATCCCCCACCTCAGGGCCTTTGTACCATCCTGTTTCCCAATCAGGAAGTCCTGACTGACATTTCCATTTTGCTCTTTCATTTGCTTCTTCTACTCAGAGCTCAGAGATAATGCCCCCCTCACCCGGATTCATCTTTCTTCTGTACTAACCCCTGCCTAACTTACATACATGTATTTGTGCATCATGCATCCTTTCCAGTTATCTATACAGAGGCTTCCGTGAGGCTTCACAGGGTTTACTTATCTTTGTGTCACTAGACAAGCCAGAGCTAAAGCATATGCCTTAAAAAAAAAAAAAAAAAGCTTACTTGTTAGATAGACATCCCTTTCCCTCTCTTGTTCCCTGACCTAACTGCACCCGAGGATACCGGGTTATTGAGAGTGACTTAAAGGACCTGAGATGACACTTGTAAACCTTAGTTGCAACAGCTCCAGACAGAGGTTACCTCAGTAACTTCTTTCAAACGAGGTCCCGTGCAAGAACGTTTTTGTTTTGTTTTGTTTCTTTCCTGTCAAGGCATGTACCGATTTGCAGTTTTTACCCAGTGCATTTGCTTTGGTTTATAAGTATGTAAACAATATATTAAAGGTACTCAAATTTTGTTCTTCAGCAAGAATTAACTACCTTATTGGGTAGAATTAACTACCTTGTTGGCTTATTCAGCAATAGTTACATGGTATAAATAATTCACCTGCACCTTAGATATGTCTAACAATCTGGGAACTCATTTGAATCCTCCTAACTGTTACCCATTGGACTTTCTTACTACTTCCTTCTGGGCCTCAGTCTCGGAGGCTGGGGAAATTTATATAGCATTGTCTTAACTCTTCCTAAGGAGACCCAAACAAAAGCCCTCTTCCCCCAGATAGGGCACCATTGACTGACTAAAGTAACTATTGTGTCAAAATGGGATGGATTTATTGGGATTATTTGCAGAGCATGTGTGATGGGTTACTTATAGGATCATGTGTGACCCCAAAGCAGCCACAAACCTGAAAAGTCTCACCTGAATGTGGATGCCGACTTCCCTATAGCTGTATGAATGACCTGGTTCCTCTCCACCCTCAACTGCAATGAACTTTTCATACTCTATAGCATCTCATGAAACTACAGGCAGAATTGCATAGAATCAGGAAGGCAGGGGGTGCAGAAGGGAGTGGTTGAAACTCAGGTGAGACCCTAGTGACCCCCCCTGGCTTCTATGAAGGGAATGCCAATAGGCTGGATCTTGGTAGCTCCTGGGTAGTCACAGCTGCTCTGAATATGAGGGTAAGTCTGCTATACTCAGAGTATTCTATAGCACATCACTGTGTCTGTAAGCCTGGGATAACCAAAGCATTTCCTCACCTGGCAATGGTAAGGGTAAAATAAGACAGTGCCTGTGAAGGCTGACAAAACAGGATCTGGAACACAGTAGGTATTTGTTGCAGTTATACACCTACTGTGGGCTCAGCAAGGAAGACAAGGAGGAGCTTTCATAGATGCAAACCCTGCCAGACCTCAGCAGAAGGAACCACTATTACGGCAAGTGCCATTCTGGAGAGTAGAATCCCTAGTGTCTCATCTCAGGGGTTTTTATTGATACCTAAACTCCTCAGGTGTTTAATTCATTGCATGTACAGACCATGAGCAATCAAACATCCCTGACATAAAGCCAACACCTGCAGACAATACAAATGCCAAGGCCTAGGCAGCCCTTCCTCCAACAGTGCACAAAGCCATCTTATTTATTTGTTTGTTTGTTTGTTCGTTTTTCGAGACAGGGTTTCTCTGTTGTAACTCTGGCTGTCTTGGAACTCACTCTGTAGACCAGGCTGGTCTCGAACTCACAGAGATCCACCTGCCTCTGCCACCCAAGGGCTGGGATTAAAGGTGTGTGTCACCACCGCCTGGCAAAAACAACCATTTTAAGCATAACTAAAAGTAAACTTCTGCATCATGTATCCGATACATGCTGTACTGTTCCTCTTAATATCATTATTTCTCCTACGGCCATTGCCTTCGTTTTTGGTGGCATCTTGTTCAGCTTGGGAATTATTAAACTCTAGTTGACTTTTAAGTAAAAATCTAGTTTCTTCACCCATAGAGCCAGCACTGTCCCCAGGGCTGAGTTGACACCCATCTCCCCTTTTGGTTTTCTTTGACTCTAATTCCGGGAGTTAGGTGAACTTTACCTGTTCTTAGTATCATCTCATACTTTTGCCTTCAATATCAGATCTTTAAATATCCCACTCTGCCTCTTTTATATCGTGCTCTATGCCTTTATTTATTAACAGAGTCTCGAGCATCCCAGGCTAGCCTTGAACTCATAAAGATCCACCTGCCTTTGCCTCCTGAGTGCTGAGATTAAAGGCATGTGCTACCACAGCTCACTTTTATTTATTATTTAGAATTATGTGTGGCTATGTGCACATGAGTGCAGATGCCCACGGAGGCCAGAGGCATCAGATCCCCTGGAGCTGGAGTTACAGGTGGTTGTGAGCCAACCAACGTGGACGCTGGGAACCAAACTTGGTTCCACTGCAAGTAGCCGATGCTCTTAACCACTGAGCAATCTCTCCAGCCCCCCGTTTCTGATTTATTTTTAAACATTTAAATCATTTCAACTATTTTCAGAAATATACCAGACCCCCAGAGCTGGTGCTTCACCCACATTCTACTTGAGAAACCCTTGTCTTCATGACATCTTCCTGTGTTTTCTTTTAGAAGGTTTTTATTTTCCATGCTTAGGTGTGTGAACGACCTCAGATGCACGCATTTTCTTAACTCAAGCTCAAGAGACGAATACACCTAAATGTGAAATCCAAGAGCTTACCATATGCCCGTCCCTTGCGGGACACCATATGCAATTAGGGTCAGAACTTAATCTAAGGAACTAATTGGCTACTAGGGGAAGGGATGTCTAGAGAACAGTAATTTAGTTGGCAAAGATGATGTGGCCTGCTTCTTCCGAGTTGTACGTGCCTCCGGGAACACAGAAGACGGGGCCATTCCCACCATCAGTCCCTGTCTCTAACACATGCCCATCAGCCCCCATTCTCTCCAGGTGTAAGTCCAGACAACTTTCAGGAGTTGGTTCTCTTCTCCCACTGGCGACTGAACCAGGTCATCAGGCTTGGCAGCAAGCACCTTTACCCACTGAGCCATTTTTCCCTTTCTAAATCTCCAACATCTTTCATCCCAACTCTCTGCACAGAGCCTCCCGAGCCTCCAGATGGAACCAGGGAACTCTTGCTGGCCTCACGTGCCTGACTTGTCCTCCTTCCTGGTACCTGTACCCAAGGCCGGACAGTCTCCAGCGTCTCCTCAAAAAGCCCCTTCCACACAGCTCCTTTTTGTTTCACTGTACCCCAGACTCTCTGTCTGGAGTCCAGCTGCCAGGCTCACACCTTGCTTCTGTCACTCCACAGCTGTCCGCCCTGAGCGTGCTACTGCAATGGCCCGAGCCTCTGGCTCTTAGCCGGAAATAACCGTCTCACTTGGACACCCCCTGACTCACTGCTGGTCATGTAGTTCATGTCCAGAACATGTTCATGCCCCACTGTGGAACTTGCCTGATGCATAGCCATGTCCTGCCACTTGGTCAAACACATCTTGGCCCGGTTATTCCCCGTGTACCTAGTTTTCTTGTTACCGTGACATGATTCCTGACACAAACACCTTAAACGAGGACTGATCGACTCTGCTCACGGTCTCAGAACCTTTTGTACTGCTGTGAACAGCACTGTGCTCGATTGCTGCAGCTATCCATACGCTTCTGGCCTTTTCGGGTACCGTACTCATTGCATACACACCCACCTTCCCCTCCTACCCACCACCACTACCACAGTTTAAAAAAGTAATAATAAATAATAATAATAATAATAATAATAATAAAACTAATGCATACACACCCACCTTCCCCTCCCACCCACCCCCACAATTTAAAAAAGTAAAAAAAAAATAATAAAAAATAAAATTAATGCATACACACCCACCTTCCCCCACCCACCCCCACAATTTAAAAAAGTAAAAAAAACCCAACAAAACAAAAAAAACCAAAAAACAACTAAATAAACCCAAACTGCACTGGTTAAACTTCTTGCCAAGCAAGCATGAGGAGCAGAGTTTGGATCCCAAGAACGCACGTGAGTGCTAGGTGCGCAGGGCGGCCTGCCTGTAATCCAAGCCTGGAAAATGGAGAGACAAAGAAGCCCAGGGAGACTGACTTAAAGACCCTGCCTCAGTGAATAAGCAGAAGAGTGAAGGTGGATTAGTCCCAACACCAACCTCTGGCCTCCACGTGTACTCAAACACGTGTGTACCTGCACCCCTACACGGGCACCACAAGTGTGCACACACATACACGGAAGAATGGAAAAAGAAACAAAAAACCAAACCAAAACAACAAAGAACCAGTCACACCTATGGTGTGTGTGACAGCAGATCAAGACAACAGAGCTTGAACGTCTCTCCTTTCACAGCCTGGGAGTTTATCAAACAAGGGGTCACTAACTCAGCTACTCTATAATCACCACTTCCTCCGGTGCCCGCCTATGGAGCTTTTGGTGCCTCCCTGTTCAGGGAGCTCACTACCCATCACATCTACAGTTACATATCAGACATTCCATGTCACGGTCTAAAACACTGTGGCTCAGAGAGGTGAACACTGGCCCTCAGCTAACTCGTAGAGTAGCCAGGATTTTGAATCCCTTTGTTTTGGAAAAGTTTGCAAACTTCCCCACTCCGTCATGTGGCACTGCCTGTCTGGGCTTTCCCAGCAACTGCAGAAACAGCATGGTAAATGGTCAACGAATGGAATCAAACCGAAGAGGCTCAGAACCTACACAAGCATGTCAGAAAGGGGCATGGGTTTAACTGGGCCGCCACAGTTCTGAACACGTCCCTCCAGGTCCAGTCAATCAGCACTACAGATAGCATCTGGGCTGGTGACTGTTTTCAACGTTTCCCTCTTGGGAAAGGGTAGTTTCAACATCAATAATTTGTACTTTGCAGCTCCCAGGTGTGCTCTTTAATCAAGACAATGCTGTCCTTCCAGAGGAACGGGTTATCACTTTTCACAAAATTTGTCCTATTTAATGAACTTTTTTGTTGGGTGCCTAATGAACTGCTTTCTTTGTTACAGTCTTAAGCTCTTAAAATGTATGCCAAGACTCTGCCTAGTTTCTCTATGGTTAGACACTGAAAGCTTTTCTCTCCAGCTCTATTCTAAGTGTCTGAAGAGTAAGGACTATGGGAAACCATCTGAATCTCTCATAATACCTGACTTGGGCAGGCAGGATTTCAACAAATGACTGCCAAGTCATTATCTGCTATGGTAGTGTTTTATGCTGAGTGCCAGGATAGGCCTTGGGAGGGATAAAGAAGGAACCAGACTCAAATCTGGGTCTCTAGGAACTTCTAAACCTCCCTGTCCTGGTATAAGACACAAACATAAATAATGAACAACTGATTTGGCTAAATGGGTGCATGTAGGGAGTGTGGCAGTGAGCTACACTGAGATGCATCCCTTCCCAGAGCATCACTTGTAGTTAAAGATGGAGAGGTCCTTTGCTATTAACACAAGCAATGAATGCCATGGCAAGCTCCGAGGCATTTTCACGTATATCATGATAGACCCCTACATTGCTAATGGATATTTTCTGATGGACACAGGCAAGATTGCCACCTGTGTGTGACAGCACTGGGTTTCCAACTCAAGCGCTCTCCACCACGATCTGTATATGTTTAACCAGGCAGCCTGAGTGCTCTGGACCTCAGCTTAGTCATGATTTTTGTATGTATGTGCATGTGTGTATGTGTGTGTATGTGTAGGACCACACATGGTAGCTTTTATACTTGCTATGGACAAATGAATGATTCTGGAAAGTATATGTATGGATGGATGATGGCTGGATGGTGAGTGGATGGATAGACGATGCATGGATGGACAGGTAATGAATGATGGCTGGCTGGATAATAGATGGATTAGAGAACAAGACTGTGTCACTACGTAATAAACAAGGTATATCTTTTCTTTATCAGTAATACTCTGCAATTCTGTATCATTTATACACCAAAAGTCTTTTCACATCACACCAAAAATCAAAGACACTAGAATGAGCCCAGTTTCATCTGTGAAGAAAACTGCAGCCTCAAGCAATAATGTTCTAGGTCTTACATACCTGGGGATCAGTCAGCTTGAGTTCTGAGCTGGCACCTGGCTCAGCATCTTGAACACAAGAGCCTGAGGCAGCTACCGGGAGAAGGAGCACCGCCGGAGCCAGCTACGGGGAGAAGGAGCACCGCCGGAGCCAGCTACCGGGAGAAGGAGCACCGCCGGAGCCAGCTACGGGGAGAAGGAGCACCGCTGGAGCCAGCTACGGGGAGAAGGAGCACCGCCGGAGCCAGCTACGGGGAGAAGGAGCACCGCTGGAGCCAGCTATGGGGAGAAGGAGCACCCTTCGAGCCACTGCCTTGCCTTTCTGAGCTCCGGCTTCCAGTTAATTTCAGCCATAGGTCACAAGTCAGTGCTGGGCTAGGGTGGAAGAGCCTCTGTGGAGACTCTGCCATGGATTTTGCTCTTTTGGGGAACGCTTGTGCATATGGCAAGTCACATGCTATTTCAGGAAGTCCCTGGGAATCCTGCAGCCCTCCTGTGGCCTCCTTGAATGTCCAAGCTTCCTTCACAAAGAACATCCTGAGCCTAACTGAACACAGAAACAGAAAACCAGGATCTCCAGGAAGATCAGTGGGGTGGGGTGGGGAGGAGACGGTACGGTGGGGAGGGCATACTCAGCACTCTGCAGCACCTCTAGCCAGGCCACTGCACAACGGCAAGTCCACAATCATTCCCCTTCTGAAAACTTCCCTGGCTATTCCGAGCTGAACCATCCCTTTCTCTCTTAAGACCTTTCTCAAGTCTTGGTGGAGTTGACAATTGAGGTCATCTGTTCTAGAGACACAGGCTGCTGGAGTGGTAACAGAGCAAGATGGGGACCAGTGAACAGGACAGTCCACAGATTATCCAGGACTGACTGGCTCTGTACAGCCTGAAGACTCCTATGATGGAAGTGAACAATGAGGAAAAGGAAGAAGCGGAGAACTGTGCTGAGTTTGTGTCTAAATCCCAGGTCAGGATCTAGGAATATGAGAAGCAGCTAAAGAAAATGAAGGGCCTAATTCCTTCTTATCAGATGACCAGGAATGACTTGGGTTTCTTCCCAGAAACTAAAGTAGACAAGAAGTACCTGTATTGACCTCACCTGTGAAACAGTCCAGGAGGAACTCTGGCTCTTGTGTTACAAACTCTGGACATTAAAAAAAAAAAAAAAACAATTACACAGTGTGGCGGTTTGAATAACGACGACCCATAGACTCATAGGTTTGAATGCTTGGTCATTTGGGAGTGGCGCTACTTGGTAGGGATTGGGAGGTGTGGCCTTGTTGGAGGAAGTATGTCATTGGGGGTGAGGGTTGGAGTTTCAAATGTTCAAGCCAGGCCCAGAAATGCTTTCTCTTCCTGGTGCTTGATGATCCAGGATGTAGAACTCTCAGCTACCTCTCCAGCACGATGTCTGCCTGCCTGCCACCATGCTTTCCACGATGATAGTAAAAGACAAAACCTCTGTACTGTAAGCTAGCACCAATTAAATGCTTTCCTTTGTCAGAGTTTCCATGGTTGTGGTGTTTCTTCATAGCATTAGAACACTGGCAAAAACACATAGTAAAGAAAAAAGGAAGGAAGGAAGAAGGAAGGAAGGAAGGGAGGAAGGAAGGAAGGAAGGAAATAGCTTAGTAGTTCCTTAAAATGTTAAACATGGAGTTTCCATGTGATTCAGGAACTCCATACTTGGCATATACTCAAGAGAAATGAAGACATATGTCTACACAAAACTGATGCATGGTGCTGGGGGTACAACTTGGTGGTAGAGCACTTACATAGAATGTATACAGTCATGGCTCTCTCTCTTCCTCCTTCCCTCCTTCCCTTCCTCTCTCTCTCTCTTCCTCTCTCTCTCCCTTTCTCTCTCTCTCCCTCCCTCTTCCCTTCCCTTCCCCTTCCCCATCACCAACATTGACAACACTTGTGCATGAATGTCCACAGTAGACTCGTTCATGGTAGCCCAAAGAGGAAGCCACCCAAATGTTTACCAACTGATACACAGACAAGAAAAGTGTAAGACAGTCACACACTGAGTAATTCTGTCATAAACGTTAAGACGTAGTGACTCATGTAGAAACATAGACAAACCTTGGAAACATTATGCTGAGAAGCCAGTCCCAAAAATAAAAGCAGGTCTGGACAGATGGTTCACAGGCAAAGTTGTTTGCTGTCAAGCCTGACGACCTGAGTTCGATCCCCAAGGTCCACACGGTACAGGAGAGAAGTGACTCTCACAAGCTGTCCTCTGATCTACATGTACATACAGAGACAACACAGACACAATACATAAATACAATACAATTTCTAAAAATCAGCAAGTCAGTCTGGGAGGAGTAGCTCAGTTGGAAGTGATTGCTAGCATTCATGGATTCTTTCCCCAGTACCACACAGTGTGTTGTCAGGTGCCTGGAATTTCAGAACTTGGTGGGTGGAAGCAGGAAGATCAGGAGTTCAAGACCAGCCTGAGATAAATGATACTCTGTGTAAAAATAAAAAAAATCAACATACCATTCTATGTGTATGAAATATCCCCCAACTCCTTCCAGAACCACCCTCTCTTTTCGATCCCCATACAACTCCCCCCTTTTACAACCCATGGAATCCAGCTTGTGCCACTTCTGGGTGTGGGGCCACCCACTGGAGCATAGTCAAGTATCAAGGGCCACACCCTTAAAGAAACACTCTCCCTCTCCCAACAGCCATCAACTGTTGATAGCTCCTCAGCTACAGGTGGAGACTCACGAGGCTCTTTATGGTCCAAGCTGTAAAGTTGACTGGCTTAATCTTGTGTAGACATTTTTTTTTTCTTAAAGGAAACAATTCCAATTATCTACATACTGGATAACATAGATCTATATACTAGAATTTCATGCAAACTGACCCATCTGGGTCCTAGTTCCAACAGGAAAAAATTGGAAATGACTTAAAGTATTAGATGGTTGGTGGTATCCATGCTGCCAAGTCCCAGAGAAGGAGTAAAATGCACCTGTGAAAAGAAGGTAACGAACCATTAAGTGCAACAGGGGGAAGGTTTTCAATCTGGTGTGTTGCTGACAAACAGATCGCTAACCTGTAGATTCTGTAACCAAATGGAAGCTATAGAAAACACACCAGGATGGATTCACTGATTTGCTTTGGGTCATGGGACTCTGGGTGTGTTTCTCATCTTATTTTGTAGCCAGGTGTCCTACAATGAAAACATAGGGACTTATAATCAGAGATACACACATTCTCTCGTCTGGCTCCCTCCCTTTCCGTGGGAACATTGGGAACATTGCTCTTTTACCAACTTCGTTCAGTCACCCACATCTACCTCTGTCCTAGTCCCAAGCTGCAGCTTCTACCTGCAGGTCCCCCTAAGGGCCTCTCCGGTGGCTCTGGAAGTCTCACCCATCCCAGATGCTGCTGCCAATTATGAGGATGAGGGAAGCCTTGCTTATCTTTAGCCTGGATACAGTGCTGCATATCTCTCCTAGATCCTATGGTCAAGAAAATGTTCTACCTCTTGGCTGGGACTCAACCTTGAAGGATGCTTCTCAAGATGGCCTTGTGAGATAGTGAACATTAGTTTAAACTTCCAGAGGGAAGATGAAGCACTGAGGCCCCAAGGTGTCTCTTTGCTGTCAGATGATGTGGATTACAGATGGTGAGGGTTTTTTATGTCCTGATCTGCCACAGGAAAGACATTCTAGACTTTTAAAAACCACCCAGAGTCAGGCTGGTGATCTCAGCACTTGGGAAGCAGAAGCAGGCTTCTGTGAGTTCAAAACCAGCCTGGTTTATAGAGTGAGTTCCAGGGCAACCAGAGTTACAACAGAGAAACCCTGTCTCGAAAACAAACAAACAAACAAGCAAATAAATAAATAATTTAAAACCACTCAAGCCATCTTTAAACAGTGTAAGAAGGGATCAAAGGTGTTTTGACGAAACTCGGACCGGCAGCCTGTTTAAAGCTGTGAGCCTTGCCCCAGTAACTTTGATCCCAAGGAAATGAATCAATACTGCACACGTGGCTCAAAGGCATGAAGGTTTCTTGAGAGTTGATCCACCCAGGCAGCAACACATCCAAGTTGTCTCTACACTGGACTTGCGCTACAGAAACCTGCAGTGGACACAACAAACACCTGCAAGCCTTCCCTGCACCTGGCACTCAGGTCTTAGAACATTCCAGGAAGTAGCTCTTGATGAAAGCAATAAACAAATCCACAGATATTTCCCTCCCAGAACTTCCTGGTTGTTCATCTTGCCCACTCACACACTTCATAACCAGGGAGGCTGAGAGGAGAAGGGAGACTTTCTGTGGTCCTTTGGAGAAAGGAGCACGCATGGAGCTCTGAGCTGAGTGCCCTGGCCTGTGCGTGGACGGAAGGTAATAGGATTATAGAAGAATGGACCCAGACAAATCAAATATCCTGTCGTCAATCTTCGGTGTTTCTCTGAAACCCAGACAACAGGATCTGGTGTGCCAGCCTCCCTCACCAGTATGGTATTCCAGCTATCGTCTTAAATAAGGTCAACAAACCACCAATGTTGTCTCCTCCCTGCAGAACTGGGCCCTTTCTTGAGATTAAGTCTGGGTGCTGTTTGGCAACTGGGAGCATGGAGGTGGGGCCACAAACACCTTACGTTCCTCCCTCCTCTCGGATATTTAAAGCAGAAGCACGAGTGGGTGAGTGACTGTCACATGTGTCACCTCCTTTCCACTCCTGCCACCCAGACCCAGGCTCCGATCATGTCTCCTTTAGGCCGCTAGAGCTGACATTTCCAATCTTCCAGGGCCAAGGTCTGAGATTCCCACAGGAGATGGGGGGGATGGTCTCAGTGGTCTTCACTCTGCCTCTTGCCCCATGCATGCTGGCTATAAACTCGGTGACATGAGGACGCTGAGGACAACAGAGGGGCTGGTGAGACCGTGACGGAGTGGACGTGGGAGGGCAGGAGAGATCAGGGACCTCGGGGAGGAAAGTCAGTGGATACTGTGCGCTGCCACTGGGTTCTGTGTGGACTGTCTTTCCCAGCTCCCAGCAGCTCCTTAGTGAAATGCCTGTCTCTCGGGGTGCTGTGGAGTTGAATCTGTTTGCTGGGAGAATCTGTGCTCACTCACACACTTGACGAATATTTATTGAATACATCACATCAAACACCTCAAACTCATGGGAATTCTCCTGCCTCAGCCTGCCCCAATGCTAGGATTATAGGTGTGGGTTTTTATATAACATTTCTGAACTAACAAATTTTTATAAGCCAGGGCATAGGGACAAGAGGTTGACAGGACAGGACAGTCATTTGAAGATACTTGTGCTGATGGACCATGTAGTATCTTGATTGTGATGGTGAACACAGGAAGGGATCTGTTTTATACAGGTCATACCACTGGAATTACTCACACACACGTGCATGCACACACATGTGCACATACACACACACACACACACACACACACACACACACACACACACACACACACACACTGGACTTTTTTCTAGAACTAAACACACATGAACAGTAATCACAGAGTCTGCAATTAGGAGCACAGTGGGCACCTTCCTTCATGGAAGCCAAGAGTGGTTGTTTAAGGAATAAAGCTAAGACCCTGTGAACCTGTCTGTCTTGTCTAAGAGATCTTGTGCACCTCCTGTCCTGAGATTATGTCATCAAATCTGCACTGGTGACATATGGAATTCAGGCTCAGGAGAGGGGGCGGGCACAGAATGAGCACGGGCTCCCTAGCTGCCCTGATCCCACAACAGGAGTACTGGAACCATCCAAGCCTGCCTGTGGGAATGTAACTCATGCTTTAAGTACCTACTAGATGGACTAAAGGCAAGGCTCAGATGGCCATGGGCTCCCAGCAATCAGGTGGGATGACACTTGGCTTGTCTCCAACCACCTCTATTCTAGCCACGGTCTTGCTTGGGGACCCCCTTCCACTCTGCCCCACATATCTGGTCCACCTCGAAGCACAAACAGCTCAGGGGATTTCCTTTCCCTTCAGAGGCTGATGTGGCTCACTCTGGTTTTCAGGCCAGCCTGGCCTTGGTCCTCTACCCCGTACTCCGTCTCTTCTGCCATGGCTCATCAGGTCAAGGGCAGTTCAGTGTTCCCTCCTGCAGAGAGGGGTCTCACACAAACCCGTTAGTCATTGATCATACAATCGGGCCTCTTACAGACCAGGGAGGGTGAAGTTCTGCAGCTTTACTTTGTGGGGTCAGAAGGACTCAAAGAGGCAACCACATAAACATCAAATAAGCTCCGAACAGGTTTTTATTCTTTTATATTCTGCTCCCTCTTGTGTGGGGTGACCACAAAGCATCACACCCTCTTGGTCACATGACTTATGAACAGGGCATGGCTGAGAGAGCCAGAAGGCCACACCCACAATGTAGTCCATTAGAAAGGAAAGAGGGGGGAGAAAAGAGAGGCAGATGGAGGAGCAGTGGTCCCCCACCTTTTCTCATGTTCGAACAGTGATAATATGGCTAATGATTCTCGATTCATGGTCAAGGGCTTTTGCATGTGTATGTGAGTGTACCTGTGTGTGTGTGTGTGTGTGTACACATTGGGTATTTTCCTCCAACCTGCTCTACCTTATTTTCTGAGACAGGATCCGCCACTGTTTGTTGAGTGTGCCGATTCAGTTAGACTGTGGCCATCAAGCCCGAGAGACCCTCCCACTCTGCCTCCCCAGTGCCTGGGTTATAAGCACATGCTGCCATGTTCAGCTTTTACATAGGTAGCTACGGGAGGGGGCGAGATGCCTGAACTCAGCTTCTCTTGTCTGCATAGTCAGTATCTCACCTGCTAAGCCACCTTCCCAGTTCCTCAAGGCCTTTATAAGAAAAGAAAGGGCTTTCTTATGGAGCAGTTTGTCACTGTGTGGGCTCAGCAAGGAGACATGGGGGCACTTTCATTGGTCGGAATCTCTGCTAGACCTCAGCAGAGGGAACCACCATCATGGACAGTGCCATTGTCAGCAGTGGAAGCCCGAGCGTCTGAGCTCAGGTGTTTTTATTGAGTCAGAACTCCTCAGTACAGAAATCCACAGAAATCCACCGCCTGCAGACAATACAGAACGCTAAGGCCTATGCATCCCTTTTTCCAACAGTGCACAAAACAATGATTTTATACATAGCTAAAAATACACTTCCACAACATTCTTAAATGTACTAGAACTGTTCTGGTAAATACTTGATTTTTCCAACAAGGATTCCAATAAAATGGAGTTGGAGCTGTCTCGGTGGCTTCGTGCAGTACTTTTACAAAGAATAGCAGCAGGGTGAAAGGCATGACCGTCTCCACCCAGAGAAAGGCGCAGCTTACTTTTCCCATCGCTGGGACAAGACAGCTGACAAGAACAACGTAAGGAAGGGAGGGCTTGCTCTGGCTCGCGGGTCCAGGGTACAGTCCATCATGCGGGAAGGCATGGCGGCAGGAGCGTGAGGTGGCTGGTCACATTGCATTCCGTCAAGGGGCAGAGAGAGGGATGCAGGTGCCCAGCTGGCTTTTTCCTTTTCATTTAGTCCAGGACCTCCGTTCACAGGGCGGTGTTGTGGTTACTCAGGATCTTCCTTGTTCAGTTAACCCAATACAGAAACTCTCTCGCAGACAGGCCCAGAAGCGTGTTTCCTAAGTGATGCTAGATGCTGTCAATGTCAACAATCACACTTACTGTCCCCAGGTCCTAAGAGCAAAGTCATCCTTTCTATGGCCCAATCCTGGTGCTGTCAGGCCTGTGGGGAGATAGGGCCGTCTGGATCCTCCTCCTGCTGAGTCTCGGCCTGGGTCTGCTTCACTGTGCTCCGGTCCGCATCCGGGATAAATAAGCCATGCAGATCCAGGTGCATGTCTGCATCCACAGAGGCACGAGCCAATTCCGTGAAACTCTTGGCATCCAGAATAAGTAAAAAAGGTAGCTTTTGGGGATCAGTAGAGACAATGGCTGATAAGATGACTCCTACAGGAAGACAAACAAAACCCAGTTTATTTTCATTCGAGGTGCAGAGAATGTAATCGGGGGCCTTCACACAGGCTGCTCTCCCCATGACCTCCATCCCTGGTCCTGAGAAGTACAACAGTGTTCCAAGTATAGCCTTGTGTGCCCTTCACCTGGAGGTGTCTCTCTATCCTCTTTCAACTCATTCTTGATCCAAGTAGGAGGGAAGAGAACATATGACATTCTACACTGGCAGAAGAAAAGCACAAAACTGGAATCAGAAAACCTTCTTGGAGGACAGCCACTTTACCTTGCTCAGCCTTAGTCTCTTGATCTTGGATATGGTCCCCACCAACTTCCAACCTCATGGGGTGCTGAGAGGACCTGAGGGGTGGATCCTGGAAGGATTTTGCTCATTTTCATATGTATTGAAAAATGGCTCTTTTCTTACTGCTTGAAACCTCTGAGTACAGAGAGACCCAGTCAGTTCCGGGAGCACTGATGGGCTGAGATGTGTCACTCGGTTGAGCAGGGACTTGTTGAATTGCTAAAGCATTTATTTGCCTATCTGTTTGCTTTGAGACAGGTCTTGCTTGCAACATAGCCCAGGCTGGCCTTAAACTCCTGTCTACCTGCTTCCTCCTCTCAGCTGCTGCCATGCCTTGCTTGCACTGACCCTGGAGTGAATCTAGCTCATCTTCTAGTTATACTGGTAACCCCAACATTTGCCTGTACATCAGAATGCTTGCCATCCTCTGCGCTCACTTTCAAGGTACAGCAGGTTAAGGAAACTTTTAGTAAGTTCCCAAGATTCCTCCCAAGGGACTTGGGCTACGGTTGCTGAACATGGGTGACACCAGATTGGCCTGGATTCAAATCCAACCTCTGCATATGGGGTGCGTGACTTTGGTCAATTTGCCCCACTCTGAGCCTCCCCTTGATGAAATGAGGACAATGTCCCTCCACACCCATTGAGAGAAGGTGTGAGAAGCAGGTGCCCAGCCAAGTGGGAGACTGGCCTCGGCAGGAATGGCTGCTCACGGTCCCTTGCCTTGGAGATGACAGTGACATGGGATCCCCCTTGCCTGTGTGCCAGGCCATAGTCAGTAGGAAGCCAAGGCCAGCTGGAAAGCCACTCCCTCTCACCTGAGGGAAGAAGCTGGCAGGCTCAGTGGGGCAGCCTGCCCTCCCCTGCAGACTGGGCAGCCCCACCACTGGCTTGGCCCAGTGGTGTCTCCACCCACAGCTTATTACCCTCCCTAGCATCCTCAGGGCTGTGGGCAGGGCATTTTTGAAGCAAAGGGGGATAAGACAATTTGGCTATGTAGAAACCCCATTTCCCAGGTGCTATAAAATCTTTACGTGCTTGTAAGAGAGGTCATTTGAGATTTGGGCCAGCCCTTGGGATGAATTTAAAACTAAAGCTGCACATTCCGAGAGAGTGTGTGTCACTCAGTGGAGAGGATACGGGCTTTGTGTAGGAGAGAATTTAAATCTTGCCAAGAAGTTCTGGCCTTTGTCATAGTCTTACCTATGTGAACACTTTCAGAAGCTGTGGGCTATGCCAGCTACTGTATTCTAACAGTGCTGTCCACCCACCAATCCATCCATCCACCCAATCATCTATTTATCCATCCCTATCTATCTATCATCTATCTATCTATCTACCTATCTACCAACTATCTATTTATCTATCTATCTATCCATCTATCTATCATCTACCTACCTATCTACCTACCTACCTACCTACCTACCTATCTACCTATCTATCTATCTATCTATCTATCTATCTATCTATCTATCTATCTACTTATCTATCTATCTATCTATCTATCTATCTATCTATCTATCTATCTTATTGCTGTTGTTTTCTGAGACAGGGTCTCAGTAGTCCAAATTCTCTATGTGGCTGAGATGGACCTTAGACTCCTGATTGTCTTCTGTTCACCTCCCAAAGGCTGAGATCTCAGGCATACATGCCATGCCCAGCTGACAATGTGAGTTATGATGGGGCCTTGAAACACTGGGTCTCTGCTTCAGCTGCAGGTCATCTACACAGGGTTATCAGTTATATCATGGGAGTGAGCCATGGTAAAAAAAAATCTCTAGCTATGGAAGCTCAGGTGCGCTTCCATGACCAGAAATGCTTGGTTGTCAGAGGTCAACACTACGGGCGAATCCACTGGGAAAGGATGGCCAGAAGCTCTGTCCTGGCCTCTCCTGGACCATATCCTGTGTGTCCACTCCAGATTTTTGCTAATTTTCATCTGTAATCTTCCACTGCAATAAGGCACAGCTTTGAGAATAATGGCTGTCCACGAGCTCTGGGGTCTCAGTGAATTACAGAACCTGGTGGAGGTAACCAGTGAGCTTGCCCTTAACATCAGAAGCAAGTGTGGTCTCGGGGAAGTTTTTAATGTGGTGGCTTTGCCACTGACACACCTAGACTTCTTGTCAGGCTGCCCACTTATGGGTTGCCCCTGGGCGGTGCCTCTCTCTGTTTGATGGGTGACCATCTGGTCACACGGGCTCCCTTCTCTCCCAGTCTCACCATCGTCTTCATCCTTGGCACCTGGTGTGGGTACAAACAGGGGTTCCGCCGGCCAGCAACTTTCCTCACCCCACTTTAAGGAAGACTTCGTGAGAATGTCATATTTTAGTATCTGTATATGCAGAGAAGAGAAAGATGGGATCCCATGTCTGCAAGCACATCCCTGGGAGCACAAGAGAAAGAAGGCCACCAAGGGGGAGATTCAGCCCTCAAACACACACTTGTGATATCACCTCCGAGTGACATCTGTCCCAGGCAGCATGGGGAAGCCACACCCCCCCCCAATATCAAACACAGGTCTCCTGGCTGAGACCCCACAATCTTGAATTTTTCTGGTATTTGGCACTACATCACAGTGTTTCACATGATATAATCAAGGTGCTTAATGCCTCTAATTAAAATATGATATAATTCTTTTGTTGCTTTAACACTGAAAGCCCTGGACTATGGTTGGAGCTGGGTGGTGGAGCTCCTGCCCCGAATACTTGAGGTTCTGGTTTGAGTTATAACATGCCAAAAACAAAAGAAAGCAAAGCAATCAATCAAAGGGAAAGTCCCTAAAAGCTCTCATAGGCCTGTTCCTGTAGGGTATAGAATTAGTGGGAGTGGCTTGGGTGTGTTTGTGTGTGCGCAAACCTTAATTTTTGCTTGCGAATATTTTTGTACTATAGGTATTTAAATTAAAAAAATTTATTGCTTTATTTTTACTGTATGCATTTTAACAGTGTGTGTGTGTGTGTGTGTGTGTGTGTGTGTGTGTGTGTGTGTGTGATTACACCATACCACAGCACACATTGGAAGGTAGAGGGCAGGAGTTGGTTCTCTCCCTCTACCATGTGAGTTCCTGGGATCTAACTCAGGTTGCCAAGCTTGACAGCGCATCCCCTTACCGACTGAGCTATGCCATGAGCTCTGCATTTTTTAAAGTGCAGATAAATATGTTGATATGAAAGAAAAGTGTTGTATGGCAAGTACTTGGGACAGCACTGGACTATGGTAAACACTGACAAATAGTTGCTTAAAAAACAAAATGAACTCCCAAGTTCCCACAACACCCCGCCTGCTGGAGAAGGCAAGTTGGCTGCTGGAGGCAGCATATCCTGCTGGTTCCTTTGCCCTCAGAGCCCACCACAGGGTGCCACATAGCTGGGGCTCACTGAATGCAGATGGAACACAGAATTCATAGGTCAGATTTCTCCCAACTGACTTCCCCCCTGAATCCCTTCCCCTAGTCTTAAGCACTGAGGAGTCTGCTTTACAGACATTAAAGTGGGTCCAGAGAAAGCCAGTCTGTACGCATGATGACTTCCAGGATGCTGGGGTCAGTACCTTTGTTGGGATGGGACTCCACTGAACTTCAGCAGCAAAGATGTAGCGATACGGCTTCCCGTTGTGAGCATAATTTATCCGAGGAAGCTCTAGGCCTTGAAAGGACAGGACACTGATGAAACCCCATCACTGGGGAGGGGAACTTCCCTCTTCATGCCAAACTGGGCCTGGTTCTATAGGAACAGTTTCCAAGTACCACCCCTGACCTTGATTCAGACCCAGATTACATCAAAGGTGGTCACAAGTAGGGAGGGACCTCTGATAATGATGCAGGCTCAACAGAAGGTACAGGAGTGAGGTGCCGTGGACAGGGGTTTTTAAATGCATAAGTACCTGTAATTATCCATGATAAAAATCAGAGAATTACAGATTTAAATCAGAGGCTGCTGCAATTTTTAAAAAGCTCTCCAAAAATAGTGTGTGTGTGTGTGTGTGTGTGTGTGTGTGTGTGTGTGTGTGTGTAAGCATACATGGGTGAAAACAGACTTCAGAAGCTGCTGGGAGGAGTGCCAATGCACAATATGAAATAAATCTGGTACCTGGGATGGTGCAGTAACTGGGCAAGCACTAGGGAATATTGAAGTAACAGGATCACCACAAGTTCAAAGCCAGCCTGGGCTACAGAGTGAGAGTCTGTTTAAAATAAATAAGTAAAATAAAGTTTATGAATCCTGTTATAGTATTTATTAAAAGGGTGTTTACAAAGGATGTTACTAATGTGGGAAGTGTCTATATGATAAGGTTAAGTGTAAAAGGCTGATTATAGAGCTATGTCCGCTGTGCCACAAAGAGAAAGTTTGGAAGCACCGCCAGGGTCAGCACGGCCTGCCAGCTGATGCTCTATCTTGTAGCCTTCATTATTTCCATTACTTTTTTCTTTTTGCCCAATCATTGTTTTTGTTTGTTTCTTTCAAGACAAGCTCTCTTAGATCTCACGCTGACCTTTAATTCACTAGGTAGCTGAAGAAGACCTTAAACTCGGCACCTCCTCCTCTCCCTGCCCATCTCCCAAGAGCTGGGATTATAGGAATCTATTTTGGCTGTTGTTGTTTGTTTTTTGAGTCAGAGTATGTGGCTCAGGCTAGCCTGGCACTCACAGCAATCCTCCTGCCTCAGCCTCTTGATGCTGGGATTACAGGCACGAACTACCACACCCGACTTGATTGTACTTGTGAAAGTGTGGAATCCAGATTTCTCTTCACCAGACTTTGTGTCACACACAGCCTGTGATATACTGAGCACAGAGACTCACTCATCCATGTGGGGCTGTGGTACTTTCTGGAGAGCTTTTGGCAGACTCCTATTTAGGGTGAGGACTAGTTGGTACCCAGGGATGTTTCTGAACATCCACCAATGCCATCACTGTTCTGCCACAAAGAACAGCTGCCCCACATGTCATCAGGGCTGAGGAACATGGGCCCATGGGTGTGGCTCCCGTCCTGTGGCTTGACACTCTGTGTGTGGCTTATTTAGCATCTCTCGGGCCCAGTGGGCCAATAACACTCACTTTGTAGGAACTGTGACAGGGCAGAGGCAGTGATAGGAGCCTACTATGCCTGTTTTATGTACCACAACCATTTGCAGACATCAACTGTGCAAGGCATCCATTCAAGGACCAGAGGTGTTAGAAGCCATCCAAGAAAGATCCTTCAATTCCTTTCCTGGGGTCTCAAGAGCCTTTCCTGTTCTTCTCTGTCCCTACATGCAAGGGAGGTATCACAGAGAAGGGTTTTGGGACTCTGTGAGGGAAGATGTCCCCTACCTTCATAGAGGACCTCAGACTGGCAGTAGACATGGCCTTCTTTCTCCTTCAGGGCTGTTGCTTTTGTAGATGCCACCTTGACTAAATTTGAGCCCACTTCTGCATTCTAAAGAGAATAAGTTAAAAACACCAACAAAAAGAAAAGGTTATTCCCATAAACCCTTGCTTTAACATATCCATTTGAACAGAGCTTCGAAACATAGCACCTTATTGGCCTCTCAGTAACCACAGGAAGCAGCTACTTCATTGTTGTTCTTCTCGGTTAAAAATAATGAGGATTGGGACTGGAGAGATGGCCCAGTGGTTAAAAACACTAGCTGCTTTTCCAAAGGACCTGAGTTTGAGTCCCAGCACCACAAGGTGGCTCACAAGGGTCTGTTAACTCCAGTTCCAGGGGATCCAATGCCCTCTCTTGGCCTTCGAGAGCCACTGCACACAGGAAGTATACAGATAACATAGGCAAAGCACCCATACACATTAAATAAATAAATTTAAAACCATGCAACCATCATTTAAAAAATAATAAGGATTGGCAACAGGAATAGACTCTCCCAAAGTCACACAGCTGGCGGGAAATACGGTTAAGTCCTACCTAACTCTTTATCTCTCTAAGGCAGAAGTTCTCAACCTGTGGGTTTTGACCCCTTTGGGGGTCAAAAGAGCCTTTCACAGGAATCTCCTAAAACCACCTGCATATCAGATATTTACATTACGATTCATAACGGTAGCAAAATTAAAGTTATGAAGTAGCAATGAAATTAACCTTACGGTTTGAGGTCTCCACAACATGAGGAACTGTATTAAAGAGTCAAAGCATTAGGAAGGTTGAGACCCACGGCTCTAAGAGAACAATAATATGCTCCAAAGAGTAAGTTCTCCCTTTTTAAATGCTGTTTGTCGAGTTTATGGTAACAGATGTACTTAGGATGGATGTAACAACGAGAGGAAGCCTTGGAACAAATTGCACACATGGTCTGAGCTCAACCACATATGCTAAGAAAGTTCACTGAGATGAGAGCATGAGAAATCTCACAGATAGGAACAACAGAGCAGGTAGTGGAGGAGGCTCTCCCATTTTCCACACAAATATGGGACTTTGGGCAAATAGTTAGCTTGTCCGTGGTCCAATTTCCTTTGGTGTATAATGCAGATAATTGTATGCACGTCTTTAACTGATTGCAAAGATTAAATGACATCACTGGCCGAATGGTTTGCAGCAGGGCCTAGATAAATACTTTTGGGGATGTTGACATCTTTGCAGCTCCACAGTCGGTCTATGGTATAGCATGTACTCTCAGAGGATATTTCCAAGCCCTCAGTGATGTCCCGAAACTCAGATAACACCGAACACTTGCTGTAAGTGTTGCAACCAACAGTGCCGATCTGATCATTGTGACAACTGCGGAATGACTGATAGGTGGGTAGCGTATACAGCACGGACACATTGCACAAAATGATGTGCTGTGCTCTGAGCAAGTCTCCCATCACGGACTGTGTGTGAATCAGAACAGCATGCAATTTAAAATTCAGGAATCGTTACTTTAGAGGGGGCTTTCATCGAGTATTTGTGAAGCACACTTGATCTAAGTCACTGCATGGGTGGAAAAAGAAATGGAACGAAGGAATAATAGCATATTATTTTACTATGGCTGATGTCTCATTCTCCGTCCGATTTTTAATATCATTTTTAACATAAAAAACAACCTGTTTCTTCTTTGTGGGCATGTGTGTGTGTCTGGTGTGTATATGTGTGCGTGCTTACGTATGGAGGTCAGAGGTTGGCCTGTGATGTCTTCCTCAACTGATTTCCACCTTTTTTTTCATGGGCAAATTTTTAGTTTGTTTTCGCCTTAAAAATCCACACCGTTGCGGCAGATGGAACCACTGCAGAGTCTCTACCTTTAATGCTTTTTGCCAGCACCAGTGTTGGCTTTACAGTCCCCCTGATCTTCCTCATTCTGTTCCTGCCTTCCTTTCAATGTCTTCTGGAAGTCTGCTTCTCCCAAAGGCCGTGTTTCAGTTCATCCTTCTTTGCAAAACTCAAAGAATCATGGGTCACATGGAAGCTGGTTGTCTCGCCACCACTGAAGTGGGTTCCGAATTCAAATACGAAGGTGACATCTGGTATGGTTTTGTACATTGTAGATGGCTCTTCCTGAATTTTTGTCTTTGGTACTGTTTCCAGAGTGAAGGATCTCATTGACCATGTGTTTTTTTCTGAAGTAAATGGTTAGTTATGAACTTCCTGGTCAGGATTGTTACTGTGTCATTCACAATGGCACATCTGTGAGCAGCCAGGGAGGAAAACTGGACTCAAGCTTTTCTCCTTCTTCTTCTTCTTCTTCTTCTTCTTCTTCTTCTTCTTCTTCTTCTTCTTCTTCTTCTTCTTCTTCTTCTTCTTCTTCTTCCTCTTCCTCTTCCTCTTCTTCTTCTTTCTTCTCTTCTTTCCTTCCTTCCTTCCTTCCTTCCTTCCTTCCTTCCTTCCTTCCTTCCTTCCTTCCTTACTTCTTTCCTTTCTTTCTTTTTTGGACAGGGTTTCTTACTAAACCTGGAGTTCACTGATTAGCTATATTGCCAGCCAGCCAGCTTCTGAGATCTGCTTGTGCCTACCTCTCCAGGGCTGATATTATAGGTGCTCACCGCCATACCTGTATTTTATGTGAATTCTGGTGAAGGAACCCAGGTCCTCACACTTGCAGAGCAAACTCTTTATGGACTGAGTCACCTCCCAGCCCGCTCCTCTAAACCATCTATTTTTAATGATAGCAGCAGCTCTTTTGCTGGGAAAGAGAAAAAGCTTACAAACTGAAGAAGTCCTTATAGATCCATTTGGTTCCATCCCTCAATAGTTAGAAGAGGAAGTGGAGGCCTAGAGCTGGAAAGCAGCTTGCCAAACATCAGAGAGACGCAGAGCCTGGGCCCACGCCTTCACATTGAGATTCTCCCAAGAGCAACAACATTTTGGGCAGAAGGCAGAGCGAGGGACCTTTCCAATCCTGTAGGTCTCAGCCTCAAAACCTCCTTCCCTAGCCATTCGGTCTGAACCTGCTGTGTCCCTGAGGCAGCAGTCCTTGGCTGTAATTATTTCATTCATGAAGCTCTGTGGTCATTTTCTCCATGATGTCAGAGACCAGGTCAGTGCATGCGTGACACATGGCACCCAGGAAGTGAATACATGACTTAACAACACCCCCCTTCCTCAATGGTCAAGGGACAAAGAACATGCCTGCTTTGCAGTTTGGTTGGAGAATCCAGTGAAACCAAGTCTGTGAACAAAGTAGTCCTATGCTGGGTGCATTGTAGTAGCTTATACGGTGCCTGTGCCTCAACGGGCACGTGACCGCAGCACCCTGCCCCCTCCCCAACCCAAAGCATGTCCAGCCTTGATTCCCAGGGAGTTGGTCTACAGAGACTCTTCTAGCTCCAGCCTGAAACTGGTCAGACTGGTTAAGGGATAAACTTTTAATTTTCCACACACAGCAGTCACCTAACGTGACTCGGCTGCTTTTAGCAGCCAACCCTGCTCAGCACTGAAAAGAACTCAGCCAGAATTCAACAAAATCCCCCACAGGCTTGCTTGCCAATCCCGGTGCCAGGGGGAACTCCCAGGGAGAAGCAGTGAGCTCAGAAACCTGCCCACGTGCTGCCATGGAGATACCAGCTCGTATGGAATCAGGATCCATAACTTGCTATGTGAGTTTGAAAAGACTCTTGACCCCACCGGGTTGGTTTCCGTATCTGTAAGTGGGGTACTGGGTGAAGCATGGTGGTTCCTGCCTGGTCTCAGAACGTTATGGTTTTGTAAGCAGCTGGTCCCGGGCCAGAGGCATTATAGTTAACAACAGACATGAATTCAGATCCTGACACAATCCTGATGGTGAGTCTTTGATGTTGGGCAAACTGCTTTCCCTCTTAACTGTAGACTCTGGGATAAAGAATAACTAAGAGGGTTGTAATGTGGATTGGCAAAGAGATTAGCAATTCTTAAAATTGGCAGGGCCTGGAGTGATGGCCTAAGTTGGGGCCTACAGTCCCTATGCCCAAATGCAGTTAGCTAATTAAATAAGACCCAATTGCTCTCCTACCTAAACATGTGGGTCTTTATCATGTAAAATTGCTCTGTCGAACACACTAGGACTAAAAATGACTTTTATTTTAATGATAGCAGCCCTTATTTTTTTCTAGAAAGAAGAGAAAGTTTGTTGCATTTCCATAGTTGGATGGCAGGGGTCTTTAAAGACCGAGCCCGTTCAATCCCGAGGTTCTTAGTAAAGAACGCCAAGATCCAGAGAAGGAAATGACACAGAGAAGAGCCACGTGTGGCTGCTGAGACTTCAAAATAAAGCAAAATGAGATTGAAAATTTCGTGGACCCTAATGCTAGCCACATCACCTGTACCCCCACCACCCACGTGCATGGTTGGTAGCTTCTGTGATGGACAGGGTGGACATTCCAGTGGCACAGCAGATTCTGCCTCTCAGGCTGTCCTGGAAGAAGGAGTGGATTAAGACGTGTATGACCCCTTAGTTCTCAGCCAGATGAAGCGGCCTGGTGAGGGTGTCTCACTCCGGGCTCTACCTGGAGCACCACAGATGCCCCACCCAGAACCACAAATTCCAGCCAGTCCCAGACACCCCATGGGCACCCCAAGAACACAGTCTCCTCTTAGGGGGACAGAGGCAGTCTCTCAGACAGGTTGGGACCCCTGGTGTCCAAAACATGGATAGGTGTAATGGAGAAATAGATGTCTTTCTTAAGAGGCATGAGCCCTTGGCCTTTTGAACTTCTCGTCTCATGTAGAAGGGGCCATGCTGGGGCCGGGGACACACTGAGGCCTCTAACGAGCCATTTAACTCAGGGCCCAGCACTCAGCACACCCTCTGTGGGTACTACTTTGTCTTATCCTCTTGTATCCATGTCTGCCCTTGGTGACAAAACCCAAGTCTACTGGCCCAGGATCCAAAGCTGCCTCATGTAGGTTTAAGCACGCCTCCTCTGTGGCAGCCTCTGAGCCATGACAGTGACTGCTCACAAATCTATCTCCAACATGCTGAGGCGCCCTTCAGGACGAGGGCAGGGCAGCTGCCCCACTGTCTGGACATGCCTAGGTTCCTCCCTGCCGCTCCTCCTCCCCTGTAGAGCCTCACCTCAGGTACCCACAGCCCTACATAAGCAGCTGGGGTGTTGGGGGCCCTTCCACACTGCCTTCCTTTGATCTCAGCTATCTGAGCATCAGGCTGATCAGCAGGTCCTAGACCTAAGAGAATAATCTCCCATTATCTGCTCTGGGTGTAAAGCGCTGTTCCCTGGGACATGTTATGATCGTTATTGGGAGACCGTGCCCTCTTAGAGACTTTGCTTCGTATTTTTCATTCATTCAGTCATTCATACATGCATTCATTCATTCCTCATGTTTAAGAGTTTTTAAATGCAAGGATGACCCACTCACTGGAAGACACAATCCCTGCTCTCTAGGAGCCTGTGGTTTAGCAGCAAGAGGGGATCAAACAGGCTTGTCATACAGGTGATGAGTGTCACTCTAGAGGGTGCCACAGTGTACACATGCCCCTGAAGGGCGTGATGGTACAGAGACCTGAGGGATGAAGAGCTCTCTAGGCCCAGAGCGCCTCTTCAGCATGTGTTACAATCGCTCGGGATGCTCTGAGTCCACTGGTACAGCACTGGGGAGGTTTGGCTGGCACTGGCCTGAGTGTGGGCTGGGAAAACACTAAAAGTGACTTCAAATTGTAGGTCAGGAGAGCAGGCAGGACTCCAGAATAGGCTGGTGGGGCAGGCAGAGAGAACATTGGTGGTCAAAGGCCTCTGAGCAGTAGGGCACTTGAGAAGGAACAATTCTCCTAATCCAAGGTTAGGATGGAGTCCGGCCCTTGGAGCAGGGTGTGTGTGGCTGTGTCTACCTACCCAACCTTCCCATTTGTGCATCCAGGCAGCTGAGGGACTTGAAAGCAAAGAAGCCATCTTTAAGGGACAATAAATAGCAATTAAGCAGCGTGGCCCTAGCCACCCATCCAAGGGCTTGCTCTTCCTTGCTGATTTCAAAGCACCTGGTGTCTACGAGGTGGCTTTTAAAGACACACATACAAACCATTCAAGCTTGGTTCTGAGGAAGTAGCCATTTCCCCAGAGTGATCAAAGGATGTGAAGCCTTGGGTGGGGGCAGGGAGGGAGCCTGTCCCTCTTCCTGCGGCAACCCTGGGCCAAGTCCAGCCTTGTGACTCATGCCCTGTGTGCTCCGTGGCACCGTATTCTTCCTGGGCCAGAAGACTCTCCTCAGTGATGCATTATGGGGCTTTCTCAGTATAAGGGGTACAAAGGCCAGGATTGGGGTGATTTTTATGGGGTGCCATTGATCAGTCAATAGCCCTTATTACGAGGGCGGGAAGCTAGTGCTTTCTGATACTTTTAAGTCCCTCTTCCCCACCCCCACCCCCAGTATTTTTTGGTAGAACTGTGAAGCAATTGAACCTAGGGCCTGGGCTTTGTGCTTACTAGGCAAGCATAGTATCAGTGAACTATACTATACCTCTGTCCTGCTCTCTAGATCTTATTTTTATTCTGAGCCGAGGTCCCAGCAAGTTGCCCAGGCTGGCCTTAAAACTTCAGATCTTCCTGCTTCGGCCTCCTGAGTAGTTGAGATTTCAGGCCAGCACCACCAGGCCTGCTTGCCTGCTTCCTTTCTTCTTTTTCCAATTAAAACAACAACTAAGTAGGTCTCACCAGGCAGCCTACCAACCTAGCCTTGAACTTGCCATCCTCCTGCCTTGGTCTCCTGAGTGCTGGGATTCTAGGCATGTGCCACCATGCCTAGCTAGTTGGCTTCTTTCTTGTTCAATGCCGTATCAAGGACCAAACCCAGGATCTCACTGTACTAAGCATTCTTTCTGGCCCTGAGCTACACTCCTGTGCTGGTTAGTCTTATGTCAACTTGACACAAGCTAGAGTTACCGGAAAGGAGAAAATCTCAATTGAGGAAATGCCTCTAGAAGATTCAGCTGTAAGGCATTTTCTTAATTAGTGATTGATGGGGGAGGGCCCAGATCATTGTGGGTGGTGCCATCCCTGAGCTGGTGGTCCTGGGTTTCATAAGAAAGCAGGCTGAGCAAGCCGTGTGGAGCAAGCCAGTAAGCAGCACCCTTCCACAGCCTCTGTATCAGCTCCTGCTCGGTTCCCGCCTTGTTTGAATTCCTGTCCTGACTGCCTTCAAAGATGGACCACAACGTGGAAGCATAAGCGAAATAAATCCTTTCCTCCCCAACTTGCTTTTGGTCATGGTGTTTCATCACGGCAATAGAACCCTAACTAGAACAACCCCCAACCCTAAATTCATTTTCCAAAGTCAGGCCTTGGGATGGGGCGGGCTTAGCTGGAGCTGAGGCCTCTGCTGGCCTTCCAGGCCTCCTTTGCGTCTCCTCTGCTTTCCAGCAGGCAGTGGTGCTCTCCTTGGTGAGTGATGCGTTCCCTCTCACAGGACTTAATTACGAGTTGATTAGAACAACCACAAAGGTGTTACGGATGTGAAATCTCGTGATGTGAAGTGTGGCCCATGTCACGGCGGACACACAGAGGTGTTGGATGGAGGAGAGATTCCGGAGTTGGGAAACACATAAACCTGGGTACGGATCCTGACTCTCCTGCCCCCTGGACAGGAGTGGGGGCTGAATCCCAGTGCTGCAGAATCCAGAAGCGAGGGTGGGGAAAGGCTCCCTGGATAGGAGAGAACGCTTCCCAGGGGTATGGCCTGTGGAGGGGACAACTGAGTTCCTGTCCTTTCACAGTCACAGACACAGCTTTAGTGACTGCGCCGGGTTCTAGAATTGGCTGTGCGCTGTGGCCTGGGACACATCCCTTTATCTCTATGACTCTCCATTTTTCATCTGTAAAATGAGGCTCCCCACCTTTCCCATGAGCTTCTTTTGTCATTAAGTGATGTAAAATAAATAGAGAGATAAAATGCACAGCAAAGCACCTGGCTCCTTTCGTAAATGGGAGCCGCCACATTTTAATTGAGTTCAATTTGGTTTCATTTAAATTAATTATATCATGAAGTCAGTGAGTTCTGGGGCCAGAAGTGTCCTTCTGCTCAGGCCGTGGCAGCAGTACCTGATGGAGAGATCCCGGCCTGGGGTCATGCAGTCTTTTTTTTTTTTTTTGGTTTTTTGAGACAGGGGTTCTCTGTGTAACTCCAGCTGTCTTGGAACTCACTCTGTAGACCAGACTGTCCTTGAACTCACAGAGATCCACCTGCCTCTGCCTCCGGAGCGCTGGGATTAAAGGCATGCGCCGCTAGCGCCAGGCACAAGTCTTAAGAAGAATCGTTCAACAGCAGGGGAGTCATGCAAGCCGGTGGTGATGGATCCCTGTCTTGGACCACTAGTTATATTTTTAAAACAAGAGCGTAGGGAGATGCCTAGACACATAATTGGTACAAAAGGCCGAAGAAGACGGTATGCACACACTTGGCCACGAGAGAAAATGCAGCATGGTTACACACTGCGATACGGGCGAAGCAGAAAGCGCTGCCGAGTCAGGGAAGCCAACATCGCCAGGCTGTGTGCTGTAAGAGCCTGCCAACGTGATGTATTTGTACAAGTGACGCCTATGAGGCTGGAAGGAGATCCATGGGTGCCTGGGGCAAGGGGAGCGTTGCTGGGAGGTGATGGGTAAGGGGTAAAGGCTGCAGGACTGCTCTAAGGCTGGTAAAAATGTCCAAAACTGAGGGTGGAGATGGATGCTCAACTCTGATTATAACGAAGGGCAGGGAATTGAGTATTTTAAATGGGTGAAGTGAGCAGGATGTGAATTATACGTCAATAAAACTGATAAAAGATATGCAATTAAAATATGTGCGTACATGTCTGCCTGTATCTATACGCATATGCAATGTGTATCCAGAGAGAAGGGGGTCCCTACAAACACATCCGCAGCGGTCATCTTGCATGATGGGTTTAATGGGGATCCTTCATTTGTTTGAGACAAGGTCTGCCCATGTAGCCCAGGCTGGCCTCAACCTCCTGAGTGCTGGCAACACAGCCTGTGCTACCATTCCCAGCCATGTTTAAAATAACTTTTTTCTTTTCTTTTCTTTTTTTACTTACTTATATTTTCTAACGTTTTTACAGAGCATAACCGCTTTTAGAAAAACAATGAAAAAAAATGTAAAAGAATATTAGTTCAGGGCTAAGGCAGGGATGTGTTGCTCAGTGGTAAAGAATTTGTCTGTTATGTGTGAGGCCCTGGGTTCCATCTGAACTGCAAAGCAAAGCAAAGCAAAGCAAAGCAAAGCAAAGCAAAGCAAAGCAAAGCAAAGCAAAGCAAAGCAAAGCAAAGCAAAGCCAGTTCAATTTGGAATTCAATGTCAACAAGTATCAAGGAAAATCCTGCCCAGGTTCAGAGCTGCCCAGAAAGCAGAGTCCCCTGAACGCCCTACCTTGTCCACGTGGATGGGCACAGCAAACCTCCTGAGGGTGGGCACTGAGGTCAGCCTGGAGTTCTCCTCGAAGTCCCGATTCAGGTTGGCCAGGTAGAAGAGCTGATAGAGGCTGCTGTCCTCATAGGCAATGACGTCAAACAGAATGCAGCCATCTTCCTCATAGGCATTGACATGGTGGAAGACCACCATGGGGTCTGCGTAGAACTTGGTCGGCACAGGCTTTCTGGTTCTCTGGTCGATGATGTGAATGTAAGTCTGAAAAAAGATGCCCACCCAGCGGTCAGCTCACCCTCTGATATGCCTGGTGTGGTGACATCACAGCACCCAGGCCTGCCCTTCATAGCTTGTGACTGTATGGGCATCCTGGACCCGATACCCACCTCAAAATGCCAGGTAGTGCTATTCACGATGGCCAAGTGGTGGAATCAGCCGAGGTGTCGACCAACAGATGGTTGTTTTGTTTTTGTTTTTTTCAAAATGACATTTATTTATTCTGTTTACGCATGTATGTGGATGAAAATTGAAGGCAAAGTGCATGAAACACGTGAATGGAAATGTCATTTAAATCCACCACTTTAGACAGTGGCTCAGTTGGTAAAGTGCTTGCCGTGCAAGCGGGAGGGCCTGGGTTTGACCAAGCACCCTGTGAAGAAGCAGGAGTGGTGGTGCGCACCTACAATCCCAGTGCTGGGGCTGGAGGGCTGCGGACACGGGAGGATCTATGGTGCTCTCTGGCTAAATGATCTAGTTGAATTAGCAAGCCACAGGCCAGCAAGAGACACTGTTTCAAAACACAAGGTAGGTGGTATCCTAAGGCATGACACCTGAGGTTGACCTCTGGCCTCTGTGCGCGCACGCACACACGCGTGTGCGCACATACACACACACACACACACACACACACACACACACACACAAACAAGCAAACCCACATAATTAATTAAGTAAAAATTAAAATACAGGCAGGCGAAAGCAAAAATGCAAAATACCCTCTGGCATTTCTGTGACACACAAGTCACAGGAGGGCAGCTTTGCCACCAAGGTCCTTGAACAGCCTTTTGGCAGGGCCCAAGAGTGCAATCCTGTGGTTGCAGGGACAGACAAGCTCCCTAGGAACAGTCTGGGTGGTGGAATCTGCTAAGTGCCAGGCTCCATCTGAAGCTGGGATCCTAAATCTAAGGTCCTGCTCTGTAGACCCCTCTCCTGCACACTGCTGTGCAGAGCCTACTTCCCTGGGCTGCTAGTCACAGCCATTCCACCTGCCCTTAGGGCTGAGGGGGAGGGGGCCTGGCTAGGGAGCTGCATCTGCCCCAGGTGGCCTGACTATGTGTTACAAGGCTAGTATCACTCTGAGTGGGACTTAGCTATCTCTACAGGCCATTTGTCTCTGTCTCTCTGTCTCTGTCTTTGTTTTCGAGCACGTGCGTGCATGCGTGTCAGTTCTGGCTTAACCACCTTCCTGAAGAAGGAGGTGGCTCCTTTGGTGTGGTTGTTTTTTCCTCTCCCCTAGAGGCCACAGAGGAGGAGAGTTGTGACATCATGGGGGCGGGGAGTGTCAGTGTGGACACTATAAGGTAAGCATGGGCATGATTAGTTTAAGCAGTGTGACCCCCAACTCCAGGTCAGACTCTGGATTTTTATTTTAAAAAAAAAATTGACTTCTAGAGCCTGGACTCTCTAGCCCAGGGCCTCCCCAGAGCCACGGATTCCAGGCTAACAGGTCTCCAAGCTCCTGGCAATAGGAGAATTCCAGTGCCTCCAGAGATGGCTGCAGAGTGTATTCAGCTTTAGTTGGCTCCTCTATCCTGTTCATTCATGCTATAGATACAGAGACTCTTCTGAGTACCAGGCATGCCTTTGGGAACCGTATGAAACAAAGTGGCTTGAAGCCCCTCCTTCCATGGAGCGGATATTCGAGTGAAGCAGAACTCATGACGAACATAAAATCTGGAATAGGTCAAGAATATAGAATGCTCTCAAGGAATATGAAGTATGAGTGGGAGACAGAAAAAGCCATTGTGAGGGTTCCCACAGATAGGCTCGGGAAAGAAGGATTAGGGAGCTGGGCCAGTGAGGAAGGAAGCCATCTCATTCTCGGATGAATAGAAGATGCAGAGGCCCTTAGCAATTGGAGACCAGAGAAGATGTCTAGAACAAGCAGGGAGTGTGTGTGTGTGTGTGTGTGTGTGTCTGTGTGTGTGTGTGTGTGTGTGTGTGTGTGTGTGTGTGTGTGTGATTAAGGATGGTGAATGCTATTCTGAGAAATATAGGAATCTTCTAGAAGGTTGTGAGCAGAGGTTGACCTCACCTACCTCATTCTCCTCCTGAGGAGATGGACGATGAACCTTAAAGAAGGTGACTAGCCTCCATATTTGTACATGTCAAATAAAAACGGGTGTGAGTGTCCAGAAGGGGCTGATGTAGACAGTCAAGTGGATAATGTCGATGTCTCCAGAATGGGGACAGAGGGAGAGAGGAGGAGGGAAGGGGGAGTCTGGTGGGAAGGGGTTTAAGGAATTAGTATTTTGAGCCGAGGTCTCATGTAGACCGAGCTGGCCTTGAACTTGCTGTGTAGCTGAGGGTGACCTTTAACTCCTGATCCTCCTGTCTCTTCTTCCTCTGAGCACTGGGATTACACATGTGCACCATCATGCCCAGTTTATATAGTGCTGGGAATTGAACCCAGGGCTTCGTGTGTGCTAGGAAGCACTCTACCAACTGGGCTACATTCCTAGGCCAGCAAGGGAATTATTTTATTTGAGTCTTTCTTCCTTCCTTACGTTCTTTCTTTCTTTCTTTCTTTCTTTCTTTCTTTCTTTCTTTCTTTCTTTCTTTCTTTCTTTCTTTCTGTCTCTGTCTCTCTCTGTCTCTCTGTCTCTGTCTCTCTCCCTTCCTTCCTTTCTTTTTCAAAACAGGGTTTCTCTGCTATAGCTCTGGCTGTCCTGGAATGCACTCTGTAGATCAAGCTGGCCTTGAACTTACAGAGGTCCACTTGCCTCCTCTGCCTCCCGGAGTGCTGGGATTAAAGTCATGCCCTACCTCTGCTCGACTTTACAATTAATCTTTCTGCTTATTAATATATCTGAGGCTTTCTATACTACTATGTTATTCGAATAGAAAACATTGAGAATTACTAGACCTTTGTCAAAAGTAAGCAACAGTAAATAAGTAAATATATTAGTACACACTCAGGTGTAACATCCACTCATGCACGCACATACATGTACACACTCATAATCACAGGCGTGGAACACTCACATGTCTCTAACTGGAGGAGGTGTTGTCACTCAATGTCTGTGGAACCCAGTGTCATCCTGATTTCTAAGCTGCCTCCAACACTCACTGTACCACCCCTGCCCCTGCCCACATTATATGCTCATAGCAGAGGTGCTTAAGGGGCCTTCCCAATGGATGGCTGAGGCCATGGAGGTCCCAGCTATGGATGAGCACTTGGTCCCACAGCTGCTATGCATCTGGGAATGGACTGGGGGCTTTGTTTGCCCAAGGTCACATCCTGTTCCTAGGACCGTCTGCCTTTGCAAGTGGGGCATACTAGCTCAGGACCACTCTAATGAACCCGTTGCAACATCAGAACTCTCCGGAAGGTGAGAGCTGCCTGCAGAAGGACTGAATGGCAGTTAGAGTCCTTAAGCATCCTTCAGGGTAGCCTCCCTCTCAGGACTCCCGGGGTAGGGTAGATAGACAGGAAGGTCTCACCTTGTCGTCCTTGTAGAATGACATGCAGGAAGCCCAGCTCACCCCCCGCATGTATGCGGTGGCCATTTTGAGGATGTCCAACTTAAAAGGCTGCTCCAGAAAGATCACATAGTTCTCAGTGACTCCAAAGCTGTGGTAGTAGCTGGGGGAGAGGAGCGAGCGGGAGGGGATGGAGCAGAATACTTCCGTGTGCTTCAAGGGGTTCTTCCCTTTCTTCTTGGTGCCTGGAGAAGAGCAAACTGGAAATCTAGCAGGACAGCACCGTCACCTACATCCTGACTGTGTCCTCAGGAGAACCACTGGTGGAGAGCCCACAAGACCAGATACAGGGACTTAAGAGACACCCCCTAGAGTCCACTGGCCACCATGAGCTCTGGGTCTCCAGCCTGAAAATCACCATCTCACTCAATGGTCTCCACTCCAGCCTGGGGACTAAACCGAGCCTCCACCTGCTTTTACAACACAATCCTTTGTTCTTGTTGTTTTCTCTTTTTGTTTTTTTTGGAGACAGGGTTTCTCTGTTTTAACTCTGACTGCCTTGAAACTCTTTCTGTAGGCCAGGCTGGCCTCGAACTCACAGAGATCTGCCTACCTCTGCCTCACAAGCGCTGGGAGTAAAGGCTTGCCCTACCACCTCCTGGTTTAAAAATACAATCTTATGTGGAATACAGCCACACCCACTGCTTCCTGTGATGTCTGTTCTGCTCCTAATGACAGGAGCCTAGTTGAGCCTCTGTGACAGACACCAAACAGTTGGTTCTTTGGGCCTTAAATAGTTACTGCATGGTTCCTTGGCAGGGAGAATAGGGGGAAAGGGGCTTCTGACCTCTGCCACAGAGCCATTTCTCCCATTTGAACACATGTATGAATCGTGTGGGGGTGGTGATCAAATGCAGGGGTTAATGTGTGCCTGGGGAGGGGCTCAAAACTGTGTGTCTACCAAGCTTCCCAGGGGCCTGTGAACTTCCCAGGCTTAAGCCCTGGTGCCAGCATACACAATGCTACTCCACAGGGTTTCTACCCATTGTTCTTAACCCTCACCCATAACAAAACACCCAGCAGAAGACTAACTACCCACTGTGGTGAGAAGCTCCCTGTGTGCACCGCACAGGCCCAGAGGACAGCCTGAGTGTCGCTGCTCCTCACGCATGTCCTCCTTGCTCTTTTCAGACAGGGCTTCTCACTAGGACCCGGAGCCCACCCCTTGGACTAGTGAGCCCCAGGAATTCACCTGTTTCTGCCTCTCCAGCGCTAGGGTTACAGTTGCGAGTCATTATATCTGGCTTTTTGCATGGGCTCTGGGGCTCAAATGCGAATCCTCCTGCTTGCAAGGCTAGCAGTCTACCGCCAGGGCCGTGCCTCCATCCGATGATGAGGGACTTTTACATGTACTGTGGCAATTGAGCTAAGCTGTTGGATACCCATTTCACAGATTGGCAAATGACGAGAATGGTCTATCTCCTAACGACCCAAGTCATTGTTCCTTCTTCCTGTGTTATTAGGGAGAAAAATACCCAGGAAAGCAAACAACAAAGCATGGGTTCCCCTCAGGAATATGCGATCACCGGACCCTCCCACCCTCGTGAGCCTCATGAGCCTTTCCTGGCACTGAAAGTCACTGCTGTGTGTGTATGTGTGTGTGTGTGTGTGTGTTCTATTTTCTGAGTCCTTTGTAAGCATGAATCAGCCCTGGGCAAAAGGCCTCCCCACCCAGACCTGGGGCTGATATACAATGAGTTCCCTGTCAATGTCCCCACCTCTCTGTGGCCACCTGTGCACCCTGTAAACAGCTGGCTAGTCGGAGGGCTGCTGTGGGGTTGTGGGCTACTTTTCTCCACTAATGAAGAGGAACACAAAGCAGACTGAGATGCAAAGCCCAGGTCTGGGAGATGGGGCATAAATGCTCCTGTCACCAGCATCGAGCAGGAAGCTGAGGCTGCCTCTTACATGATGTCTGGTCTCCAGTAAGCTATGTGACCAACACCATGTCATCTAGTCTGCTGAGCCTTACAGTCCCCTGTGATACAAGGTAGCAAATACAAATGCCCAGAAGACCCCAGTCTGACACTCTAGGGTGCGGGATTGGACCACACATCCTTCATCGGCTTAAGTAACTTGAGTTTCACTTTAAAACATTCATGACATCTTTTGACCTGGGGTGGGGGGGCTCTGTGCTTCCAGCTTCTAGCAGAGCCTAGTAGCTTTCTACAGGCTGTTGGGGTAGGGAGCAGGCAGGGACTATCAGGGTCACAGATAGAAACTCATTTCCTAGGCCAGAAGGTCAGGTCAAACACCCTTGAGGGCCCCATCTGCTGGGTGTGGCAACCAGGAGGGTCCTAGACAAACACTAGTTGGGAGCCTCACCCTCTTCCCCCTCAGGAACACGCAATCATTGGCCTGGGCTTTGCTCCAGGACCCGGCCCTAAGAGGAGGAGGTCCAGAAGGCCCTGGGGAACAGGGTGTGGATTTGGAGTGGATCCCAGGAGGGCTGAGCACCCCAACAACCCTGGGAGCCTGGCTGCAGGATGGAGAGGATGGCACAATCTTAGCATAGAAAAGTTTGTCAGAAGTCTTGAAAAAAATGACTAACTGGGGAAAAAAACTGAGGCTAAATAGATGGATGGATAGGTAGATGATTTGAATCCATAGGTGGGTATGTATGTAACAAATATATGTACATATATATTTGTATGGATGTATGTATGGAAGGGATAGGTGGATGAATGGATAGCTGGGTGAATAGATGGCTGATTGAGTGGCTGAATGGGTAGATGGATGAATTAATGTGTGAATGGATGGGTAGGTGGATAGATAAAATCGTGAATTGATGGCTCGAAGCCTAACAAATAGGAGGTTAAAATAGTGACAGGATTTCTGTAATCCAAAAATAGCCCCAGAAGTGCCTCTTTCGAGTTAAAGGAGAAAAAAACCCAGTTCTTCCCAAAAGAACCTGTGGATTCGTCTAAATGATGAAGCTGCATTGAAGGTCATCTGAATAACCGGTGGAGGAAAGTCCTGCTCTGAGTAGTGAATCTCTGAGTAGTGAATCACAAATACAGTTCACCCGGCTGCCTACGCTCTGTTAGATCCCCAGGGCGACCTACCTGGTGCTGTGGCAGGGATCTTAAATATCAGGTATTTGGTCCTTCCTTTGTCCACAATGGATGTGCCCATGTTAAGGACATTTCCAGCCGCATCATAATGAGGGTGTGAGGTCGCTATGTTTACAGCCACATACTTCCGGTAATCAACCTGTAAAAGACAATAGAGAAGATGGAATCCCATGAGCCTGAGGTCTAGGTCTAGAAAGAGGGTGGATCTCTTTGCATATCTCCTGATTGGGTTGGGGGGAGTCATACTTTGCCTTTAAAAAGATGTCTACTCTCATGACCTGATGTGACCTTGTACTAGGAGGTGCTTCTGGAGTAAACAAGCCAGGTGTGGAGGCTAGTCAGCGGGCATGTCGCTGTGCCTGTGGTTCCCATCCCACATCCTGGTCTTGTCAGGATCCTCTGCGTAGAGACGGTCGTTTCGTGACATGATCACGAAGCTCAAACAACAATCAGGGCAGGTAGATTGTCACCTCCCAGCCAGTCTCAGCCACTGCTCTGGGCCAATCTTATTAAGTCATTTAAATTCCCTCCTGTTGGAGCCCACAGAGGCAGAGATGCAGCTCTCCAGGCCTCTCACGAGATCACACTGGAAACAGAGGTTATAAGCCTCTGTCAAAAACTATTTACTTAGAGCAGGAATGCTACTAACAAGTTGAATGATGACCCCTGCTTAGAACAGACTGTAGCTGGAGAACAATGGGATGGCCAAGGACTAGCTGTTTGCTCTTCTTCTCCAGGACAGCAAAGCCAGCCAAGAGCTAGGTAGGGTTCTGGCCCTTCCTGTATTTCCCAGCATGCACCAGTTCAGCCCTGCCACCTGGTTTACACGGAACTGGAGGTAATTTCCCAGCTAAGAAAAGTGTTCAATTTAGCAGATCGTTCAAATGTCTTGTGACAACACTGTGGCTTTGAACAAGCAGCCAGAGCAAATTGAAATGAGGTCTATTGTTTCCCAGGACGCCAGTCTGTCTGCCAGTGCCCTGCTCTCTGACTAATTACCCCCCTCTGCAGGTCACTGTGGGTAGAGCCCCTTGGGACCTAAAAAACTAGGGATGTAATTCTGAGTTGTACCATCTTCCAAAAACACAGAAGGAAGAAGTCCTAACCCCAGTGCTTGTGAATATGACCTCACTTGGCAGTAGCCTCTTTGACTGTGTAATCACCTGAAGATGATGTAATACCATCTGTGGGCTGTGATCTCATGATTTGTGTACTTATAGAACATAGGGAATCGGAGCACACAGACACACAAAGAGAAACCCATGGGAATGAGGAGGTGGAGAGCAAGGTGACTTGTCTACGAGCTGAGGTACACTGAGACTAGTGACAAGTCCTGGAGCTGGAAAACACAGGAAGGATACTCCCCTACAGCTTGCCAGAGTCTGGCCCTACTGTGGCCTCCAAAAATGTAAGACAGTAGGTCTCTGTTATTTTAAGCCTCTTAGTTTGCACCACCTTTAGGGATGGAAATACGTTCTAAAGATTTATTTTTATTTATGTATTTTTAAAATAGTACACACAAATATGTGTGTGTGCGCGCACACAGTACTCACACAGGCCAGAAGGGGCATCAGATTCCCTAGAGCTAGAGTTACAGATGGCCCTCCTGTTAACCAGATGGTTGTGATAATGGGTGCCAAGAACTGAACTCAGATCATCTGTAAGGGCAGTACACGGTTTCAACCACTGAGCCATCTCTCTGGGCCCCATGGGGATACATGAGAAAGGCACCACGAGGAGATTTCACCCTGTGGACATCATAGAGTTTATCGGTTAAGATGGCTATAGTGTCACAAGGTGAAGTCATCTTTGGGACCCTCATCATGCGTGTGTTCTATAGTTAACTGAAACCTACTTAAACAGCACGTGACTGTGCAGTATATAGCAACCGCTGGGAAGCAGTGCAGCCGCAAAAGAGGACACCATGCAGCCCCTGCTTACTGTAACTACAAGTACTATCCCAGGGCAGCCGAGGATTGAATGGCGTCAGAAGAGAGGACCTTCGGTCGAGCTCCTTGTAAGCAGCTCACTTTTCACCTGGGGGGTGGGGAATGGGGTCCCTTTTTCAGGTCAGGAGTGGATGCTGACTGTACCCCTGCGATACCTTCTCCAAGGTCTCTAGAGTCTGGGGGTTGATTTTCCTGATGTAGTTGGTCTCTGTGGTTGCGTAGAAGTCTTCTCCACACTTCATGATGTTGATCAGGCAGTTGTCTGTGAAATCGGGGATGGTGTGGGACAAGTAGGAGAACGCTCTGGAAGGAAGGCGGGTTGTGTTAGTGGCTGTACCTGGCCAGCCGGGAAGTTCTACTGTCTGTGACTTGCCTTCTCACCCCTTAACACGGTCTGCTTCAGCGACAGAGAAAAGACTCTGGGTCTCAACAGGACACTTGAGGAATCTGAAGGACTCAGGTATCAGGTTCCTCACATACTCCACAACACGGAGTCAGCCAGCAAGTGAGGTGCTGGGGGAATGTGGTCACATGACACTCCTCCTGCATGTCAAAAGTGCAGGGTCTCTTCGCCTAGAGCCAGCAAGAGCTGGTATGCTTCTGACTATTTTAGGCAGCCATACAGATATCAGACATGTACCCAGAAGAAACCCCCCCCCCCAACCTAGCAAAAACAGTTCATCTCTGCTTTGGCAGAATCTGGGTCCTCATTGAGGACTTCAAATTTGTTCAGGAAGTTATTTGTGCTTTGTTTGCTTGGTTTTGAAACAAGGTTTCATCTGTCCCCAGGCTAGCGTCAAACTTACTGTATACCCAGGGATGTCTTTGAACTTCTGATCACCCTGCCTCTACCTCCTGAGTGCTTGGCTAGGCATGGTCATAGACATTGCGGTAACCCTAGTGCTGTGTGAAGCGGAGACAGGAAGATTTCTGGGGACTTGCTGGAAGGTTCAGTGAGAAACTCTATCCTGACTTGGAGCACTGGTGCACCACCTCTGGTTTAAGCGTGGGCTAGGGATCAGACACAGGGCTCTGGGTTTGATCTAACTGATCTACATACCAAGCCCTGAAATTAGTTTTGGCAAAAAGGAAAACAAACTCATGTTAGTTAAGACTCATGGCCCATTTCACCAAATGGCAAACTGCAAACAAGGAAGAAAGGGAACCCCAGGGAGTTTATCTGCACAACTGGCAAACATTGGGCGCAAGCGTTGAGTGGTGCTCCCCCTACCGACAGAAGACGTAACTGCAGGGATTCTCCTCTAGGTGTGGTTTTGAAGTACTTCCAGCCCACCACGCCCTTTCTTGGTTGACACCTCCCAGCTCAGCCCCATCTTCAAGGGCAAGTCGCCCTGTTCCAGGGAAAGATGATGTCAGCACTGGAGAAGCAGAAGCAGCCCTCCTGTCTTTGGCCAGTCCACCTGAATCTTCCCAGAGTTCTCTGTCTGAAGGGAGGCAGTGTCAGTAGGCGGGACGCTCCAGCCAAGAATTTAATCACTGAATGTGTAATGCACACATCTGCTTCATAGCCCAGATGACTTCAGATGTGTCCCAGAAAAATATCCCCACCCCCCCATTCTTCAGCCTCCCACCCCCTTAACTGTCCCATCTGGTCTCTTTATGCCCTGTGTGAGCAAAAGCATATCTAGACTTATTTCTGCCTTTTTTTTCCCCTCCCAGAACACAGAATACATTTATGGACCTTGCTTTAAAAGAAAAAAGGTGTGTGATATGTGTGCAGTTCATGCACATTTGTGTGTGCAGGTACATGTACCCATATGTGTGCACAGGGGGCCAGAGGGAGACATCAGGTGTCCCGCCTCTCATGCTTTGCCATACTCTTTTGAGGCAAAGGTCTCTCATTAGACCAGGAGCTAGGCTGGAAGTCTGCAAACCCCTGTAATCCTCCTGCCTCCATTGCACACTGTGCTCGGGTTACAGGCATGCTCGTGACCATGCGTAGCTTTTACAAGAGTTCTGGGGATTTGAACTCAGGACTTCACGCTTTCTCTCAACAAGTGCTCTTACTCACTAAGTCATCTCCCCAGCCCTACCTACCTTGCTTTTTTTTTTTTTTAAACAACTTTTAAACTTAATATATTTTAGATTTTTTAATACAGCATAGCTAGAAGTCTCTTTCCTTTTTTGCCTCCCTGGGGCATTTTCTCATACAGTTTTACTGTCATGTGTTCAACCAGACTTCTGGCAATGACATTTGGGTCATTTGCAGCTCTTATCACAACAAATGACATAGCCAGGAATAACTGTGTCCATTTGTCCTTTCAGACACGAGCAAGTGCATCTCTAGACCAAAGGGAGCACACATTTGTAATTTTGATTGATAATTCCCAAACACTCTCCCGACATCCAGCAGCTGACAATTTGTCAAATGCTCTTTGCTTCCTTTGTCATCAAAGATCAAGAATCATATGGCACCCATAGTCACGGGCCAGCCACGTGGAGTTTTAACTACCCTACAGAAAATGACTAGGGGAAAAAATACGGGCTGTTTTGACCATCAAAGATATCCAAAAGGCATGAGATTTGATTCAAAAGGGGATGTTACTTGGAGAAGATGTTTTTGCAGGGGTCTGGGTAGGCCATCGTTCCGAACTCGGACACCACGATTCTGTTGGCCTCGATGTTGGCGCTGTAGGTGTCACTCTGCAGGTATCTGCTCCTGTAGAAGACCTCCCCTGCAAGAGAAGAAGCAGGTACTTGGCAGCCTGGCACATTTGGGCACTTTGAAATTGATGTCAGTCTTTCTAGGGGCTTTACCGGGGGCCAGAGGTGGGGTCTGTTGATCCAGGCAAGTCTCTTTCATGCCAGTGTGTACTACAGTGAGAATTTGGAGTGTAAGTTCATTTGCACACATTAAAAAAAAGTGTGTGTGTGTGAGATATCTATGTATGTATGTACGTATGTATCTATCTATCTATCTATCTATCTATCTATCTATATATCTGTATCTATAGAGACAGAGAGAAAGAGAGAGAGAGTCTTATGTAATTCAGGCAGACCTTAAACTTGCTATAGCCAAGGATGACCTTGAATTCCTGATCCTCCCGTCTCCATCTACAAAGTGCTAGGATGACAGGCACATGCCATGCTTGGGTTATGTGGTGCTGGGAATTAAACCCAGGACTTTGTGTATGCTAGGTGAGCGCTCTACCAGCTGAGCTGTATCTCCAGCCCACACCTATGCACAGCCTCACCGGAGACTCATAGATAAGTGTGCCTATCTACACTCCATTTCCATATGAGGAAACCGAGGCCCAGAGACATCCAGTTACCGTGCCCAGCATGGCCTAGCTGTTGGCAATGACTTCCACTGTGCTGGTGTCTGTCCAAGGAAGATGCAGATTTGGAGCACTGGGTGGGAAGGCTGTGCTGATCCCTGAAGCCTCATTCACTGCCAGAAGACCTGCCTTCAGAATCTAGTGTTGGCAAATTTAGCCTCCAGGAGAAATATTTCATATCTGTTGCATCTGGGAGTTGGGGAGAGACATAACACCCGGTTCTGTGTATCCACAGAGGGTCAGAACTGCCCGAGGTCTAATAAATCAAGACACAGAATGACTAGCTCATTGCTTAAAAGCAGTGACTCCTTGCTTAGCACTAGTGAGACATCTATATTACACCCTTTCCCCTCAAGACTCAGGAAACCTTGAGGAAGAATCAGCAGAGAGAGTCTAAGAGCCAGAGGCTGGGGAGGACAGAGGTGAAGCAGTGCCATCTGGGTAAGATAGACTTGCTACACTCCGGAACTCAGTAGCTGTATTGGTCTGCATGGCATCAAACCAGTCAGCGTGCAAAGAGATGGGCTCACAAACCCCACTCCTGGCTGAAGAGCTATTGGCAATTGGTGGTTCCAAGAAGAGAGAGAGAGAGAGGAGAGAGAGGGAGACGAGGGCCAATTTTCTTTAGAGGTGTAATCCCTGGTAGGCTCCACACTTAAGTACATATGGCCAGGACTAGTTGTAGAAGTTTATTTTCAGTTATGTTTAAAATAGTTGTTTTGTGCATTTTGGGGTAAAAGCTGCCTCTAGGCCTTGGCAGGTGTTAATTGTATGTAAAATGTTTGATTCCTCGTGATCTGCACGTGGTATCAATAGAACACCGAGGAGCTTAGGGATCAATAAAAACGCCCAAGATGAGACGCTCAAGGCTCAACTGTCCAGGACAGTGCTTGCCATGATAGTGGTTCCCTCTGCTGAGGCCTGGCGGGTTAAAACCTATGAATATGCCTCCTTGTCTTATTTGCTGAGCCACCACCATAGTAGTGTATTTCTACAAGTGGCCCCTGCAACGTGGGGCTTGATATCACGCCAGCTAACATCCAATGTGGAAACAAAGAAGAGCAAGGAACTCCAGACCTTGTAGAGTCTGGTAAAGTACGCTCAGGGCAGCTCCCAGAGGACAGAGACATATATGCAAAAATAATAAATAGAAGTCTCCTGAAATAAGAGGAGAGAGAGAAAGGAAATAAGCCTCTATGAAGAGGAAAGGCTGTGAAATAAATGAGAAAGAAAGCTCTGAGATGAGAGCCACAGAATAGAGGCCTTTAGAGAAAGAGAAAGAAAAAGAGAAAGAAGTTTTCATGGTAAAAACAAAGAATGCAGCTAGGAGCAGGGAAAAAGCAAAGTTCTAACCTCCTTTTGTCATCATGGAGCTGATGCTCCCTCCAGCTGCTGACGGTCGCCAGTGTATGGGAAACAGAAGCCAGAGCATACTGTTCTACAAACTGAGTTTTCTGATGGTTGCTTTGTGTGTGTGAAGCTCAGAGTCTTGTGTTTGGGATCTACGGAGAAGGTTGTGTGTTTTCCCATAGCAGTGGTGGAGGGGTCCATCAAACTGACAGGATGTTTCCACTGGAGGTTCTTCCCACCATCCTATGACCCCCCTGCTGTGGAAGCCTGGGCTTGGAGCAGAGAAGCCACTTATTTAAACTGAACAGTTATTTTCCCTGAAAACGAGACTCTATCTTAAAATCTGGAAAGTGTTTCCTCATCAGCACACAGAAACTGTCTTTCAGAACTGGCTGAGGTTGTATCTCATGATGGTAGGCAAACTTGGTATTGTAAGTGTCACCCAGGTGGTACTGGTTTTGAAGGCATGAAGGGGTCATTGGAGAGAAGCTGAGGCTTGGCATTGTGAGAGGCTAGGAGAAGCCATTGGTAAAAGTAGCAATTGAAAGCCCAGATTGAAGGGTCATGTAAAGAAATTGAGGCTTGGCACCATGAAGTGAGTCCAGGAGAGGCCGTTGGTGAAGGTGCAGCCCAGTTGCAGCAAGGGACCCCAGCAGTTTTGGAGATGCCAGTACCATGAGACGATCACCAAGAACAGCAGCAGCAGTGGAGGGGAGCCAGCCAGAGCCTGGAGGACAAGCTGTGTGTGCTGCAAAGGTCAGAGACAGAGACGTGATCCAAGCCCTTTGGAGGAGCCCAGAAGATTGTGAGTGAATTCCAGATAATTGGACATTGATAATGTTTTTCTGCTGTCAAAAGACATTGTAAAAGGCTTGATAGATGTTTGGTATCATTTGGTCCTGTGCATTAGCAACCCTCATGATTGTTCCTCTTGTAAATAGTTTTGCTCATGCAGTGTTAAATTGTGTTACAGAGATGAAGCAATTATTTTTTGTCTTATACAGAAAAGGTGAAATGTTGTGGAAGCTTGTTTTTAGTTACGTATAAAATAATTGTTTTGGGCACTGTTGGGTGAGGGACTGCCTAGGCCTTGGCATTTGTATTTTCTGCAGGGGTTGGATTTATGTGGGGGATGTTTGATCACTCATGATCTGCACGTGCTATCAATAGAATATCCGAGGAGAGAATGGTTGGGATTCTACTGCCCAAGATGGTGCTTGCCATGATAGTAGTTCCCTCTGCTGAGGTCTGGCCTATGAATATGTCTCCTTGTCATATTTGCTGTGTTGCTGCCATAGGTGTACTGTTACACTAATTAGACTCAGTGGACTACAAAAATAAAATAAAAGATTGGAAGGAAGTGTGTGTGTGTCGGGGGGGTGATATAGATTGCTCAGTGTATAAAGGCACCCGCTGCCAACTCTGATGACCTAAGTTTGATCCCCAGAATCTATATGGTGGAAGAAGAGAACTGACTGCCCCCCCAACCCCTATGCTGTCCTTGGTGCATGCACATACTTGTGTGCACACATACATATACATAAATAAATAAGCATAAAAATAAATGTTCTGAACACAAAAAAAGTCAGTTGCCAATCAACAGCAATGTAAGAGTTCTAAGACCTTGAGTGTCAAATTTCTTACCACATGAAGTACAAATGTGGCTATGAATCCATTCTCATGGATCTAATAAAATTGAGGTGTAGAGAGGTTAAAATACTTGAAGCTACACAATTAGTGAGCAGTCAGGGATCCCTAGGCTGATAATGAACATAGAAATGGCCTCTCTTAGTCAGGCCAAGCAAGACACAAAAGACAGTTGGCCTATAGTGAAAATACACCTAAATATTCATCCTTAACCCTGCAGCTGGATGATGTCTCATGATCTGACCATGTCATACAGGTGACATCCCAGTTAAGAGAGCGGATATGAGAAGCATCCCAGAAGCCCAGTACCCATGCAGTGACAGGCCCTTTCCCTCTTAATAGCTCCAGTGACTTCTAACAGCACCAGGGGCTTTCCCCTCTGGGTTGTATGTTCATATCTTCCTCCAAGGGACTGAATGTACATTTCAGTGGAAACTATGCCAATTTTCCACTTAAAGGGAAATGATGACCATAGTAGTAACACTAGCTCTCATGAGATTGTAGCCAACTTCAGGTAGTGATCTCCCCAGCTCCCAGAGCCAGCAATTTCAATGAGATCAGATGCTGTGAGGCATCTGGCTGCAGGGCACATGGCACACATGCTTTCATGGTTCACTTTCATGTCACCTTAGAATCACCTAGGAGACACACCTGAATAGGGTACACAGCATACATGCTCTCATGGTTCACTTTCATGTCACCTTAGAATCACCTAGGAGACACACCTGGACAGGGCACACAGCACACATGCTCTCATGGTTCACTTTCACGTCAACTTAGAATCACCTAGGAGACACACCTGGACAAATCTTAGAGGCTCTTCCCAGAGAGGTTTAAGTGAGGAGAGAAGACCTATTTTGAATGTGGGTGGGATCTTCCTAGGGGCCGAGGTCTTGACCTGAATGTTGGAGAAGGTAAACTGAACACCTGCATTGATCTCCCTGCTCCCTGACTGTGTATGCAGTGTGACCAGTGTGCCTCATGCTTCTGCTTCTAAGCAAAAGATACTTCTGTAAACTGTGAGATCCAAATAAATGTTTCCTTCCATTTTAAGTTGTTTTTGTCATGTATTTTGTTACAATGATAAAAGTAACTTATACATATATGTTGGTTGCTGAGATTCTAGTTGGTCAAGGAAAACCCTTGATATTTACAGCAGGAAGCTGACTGGGGGGATGAGCCCGATGTTGGTCCTCAGCCAAGTGCTGAACGGAACAAAGACTCACTTTAGAGCCAGCCTGCCCTTCTTTGGTCACACTCTCTGGACGCCACCACTCACACGGCACTGGCTAAGGGCCTTTGGGTCCCAGGATACTTAGCTTGAAAGGTGAATTCACTTGAAATGTAAACTCACAGGCCAGGCCACCCACTTCCTATAAACAAGGAGCTGTGGGATCCCAGAGCACTGGGGGCCCCAGGAGAAAGTGGCTCTGGAGATGCTCAAGGCTGACGCTGGACCATGAGTATGAGGCGAGGGTGACCAGCCACTGCCCACCCTGCTCCCCAAGCCCTAGACAGCCACATCCCACCTGAAGGGACACAGTAAATAGATGTCTCCTGCCTGGTGTCTTCAAAAACTGGGTCAAGTCTGACAGTTTGGGGGTTAGGGTAGGCATGTGGTGTGCACTCACATATACATCACAAACCAAACACACGTGTGTGCACCCACACACTGCAATATACACCACACACACTTGTGTACGCCCATATATCCTGACATGCAACAAACATGCTGTGTATACCCACACCCCTGACACACGCCACGCACACATATGTGTACCCCATGCCCCCAACATGCACCATACATGCATGTATGCACATACATACCCAACACACGCTACACACGCTTGTATAGACCCATATACCAGGACACCCATCATGTACTACAAACCCCTCATGCATGTACCACTCATGCTCTCACGCACGTTCTCGTACAGTGCACACGCACTCCGATGTGAGATCCCAGTGGGATGGCTTTATCTCCTAGGAACACTCCCTTTGCAGAGAGAGACCTTACACCACTCTCTGCTCTAAACGAAACTTTCTATTTTGGAGTTCTTTTAGGTTTAGACAAGGGAACCCATTCTCTACCCTTCTCCAGCTTCCTGCCTCTCTGCTCCTTCTCTTCCATCCAGTCTTCACTAGATTGTTGTTGTTTGAGTCAGGGTCTCTCTATGTCGCTCTGGCTGGCCTGGCACTCGCTATGTAGAGCAGGCTGGTCTTGAACTCATTGGGATTAAAGGTCTGTACCATCATGCATGGTCTTTGCTGTTTTTTAAGGCATTAGTGCTCTCTGACTAAGGCTACAAACTACTTTTCTTCCTTCTCACTACTTAAAATATTTATTTATTTTATGTGTTTGAATGTTTGCCTGTGTGTATGCATGTGTACCACATGTATGCAGTTTCCATGGAGATCAGAAGAGGGCATCAGATCCTCTGGAACTGGCATTCTGGAGGGCTGGGGCCCATCCTGTGGGTGCTGGAAACTGAACTCAGTCTTCTGCAAGAGTAACAAGTGCTCTTAATCACCGAGCCGTCTATCCAGCTTCTCAATTTATGTTTGTTTGTTTGTTTTTGTTTTGAGACAGGGTATCATTATGTATCTCTGGCTGTCCTGGAACTGGCTCTGTAGACCAGTCTGGCCCTGAACTCACAAAAATCTGCCTGCCTTTGCTCATCAAGGATTAAAAATGTGTACCACCACACCCATCCTGTCCCTCTCTTTCTTAAAAAAATAAGTGGGCTAATAAAATGCACTGATAGTTTGCAAAGCACAAAATACCAGCATGAAACGCCAGTAAACCTATGAAAAGGTGTCCAACCCCACTAGCCATCAGAGAAATAAGATAAAAAGCTGCACTGAGACTCCATCTCAACCCAGTGAGAATGGAGATCATGAAACCAAGAGCCAGTCAGGATCCACTCACTCCTGGTGAGAATGAAAACTAGTCTAACCACTATGGAAACCAAAAACTAAAAATGAGGGCTGGAGAGGTGGATCCACAGTTAAGAGTGCTTGCTGCTCTTACAGAGGACCTGAGTTCAATTCCTAGCACCCACGTTAGGTGACTCTTAACCACCTGTAACTCCAGTTCCAGATGATCCAGTGCCCTCTTCTGGCCTCCCAGGGTACTGCATTCACCCATACCCACACGCAATCCATCGCTGGAGCATACACATAATTAAAAATAAATCTTAAAAAAAAACCATAAAAATAGATCTGCTACATGACTCAGCTATACCATTCCTGATATTTCCCCAAAGGACTTTAAGGCAACACATCCCAGGGACGCCTGCACATCCATGCTTACTGAAGTTCCATTCACAATAGCTGCTACAGAATGGGCCTAGGTTTCCAACAAGAGAGGACTGGATAAAGAAAATATGGTACGTGTATACATATTCAGCCATAAAGAAGAAAGTTGTCATTTTCAGGAAGATGGATGGAAGTGGAGATTATTGTATTGAGTGAATTAAGTTAGTTTCAGAATGTTTTCTCTCATTTGTGGTTCCTAGACCTTATATAGTCACATAACACCATGTACGTGTGTGTATATGTGTCTGTGTGTATATATACATATATGTGTGTGTGTGTGTCTGTGTCTGTGTGTGTGTGTGTGTATACATATATGTGTGTGTGTATATACATATGGGTGTGTATACATATGTGTGTGTGCCTCTGTGTATGTATATACCTGTGTGTGTGTATATATACATATATGTGTGTGTGTATATACATATGTGTGTGTGTGTCTCTGTGTATGTATATACCTGTGTGTGTGTGTGTGTATATACATATATGTGTGTGTATATACATATGTGTGTGTATATGTGTGTGTCTGTCTCTGTGTATGTATATACCTGTGTGTGTGTGTGTGTATGTGTGTGTGTGTGTATGTGTGTGTGTGTGTATGTGTGTGTGTGTGTATATGTGTGTGTGTGTCTGTGTGTGTGTGTCTGTGTGTGTGTATATATATATACATATATGTGTGTGTATATACATATGTGTGTGTATACATATGTGTGTGTGTATGTGTGTATGTGTGTATATATGTGTGTGTGTGTCTGTGTGTGTCTGTGTGTGTGTATATATATACATATATGTGTGTGTGTATATACATATGTGTGTGTATACATATGTGTGTGTGTGTGGCTGTGTGTGTGTGTATATGTGTATGTGTGTGTGTGTGTATGTGTGTGTGTGTGTCTGTGTGTGTGTGTCTGTGTGTGTGTATATATATATACATATATGTGTGTGTGTATATACATATGTGTGTGTATACATATGTGTGTGTGTATGTGTGTGTGTGTGTATATATGTGTGTGTGTGTCTGTGTGTGTGTATATATATACATATATGTGTGTGTGTATATACATATGTGTGTGTATACATATGTGTGTGTGTGTGGCTGTGTGTGTGTGTATATGTGTATGTGTGTGTATATGTGTGTGTGTGTGTATGTGTGTGTGTGTATATGTGTGTGTGTGTCTGTATGTGTGTGTATATATATACATATATATGTGTGTGTATATACATATGTGTGTGTATATGTGTGTGTGTGTCTGTGTGTGTCTGTGTGTGTGTGTATATATATACATATATGTGTGTGTGTATATACATATGTGTGTGTATACATATGTGTGTGTGTGTGTGGCTGTGTGTGTGTGTATGTGTGTGTGTGTGTATGTGTGTGTGTATATGTGTGTGTGTGTGGCTGTGTGTGTGTGTGTGTATGTGTGTGTGTGTATATGTGTGTGTGTGTGTGTATGTGTGTGTGTGTGTGTGTATATATATACATATATGTGTGTGTGTATATACATATGTGTGTGTATACATATGTGTGTGTGTGTCTGTGTGTGTGTGTATATGTGTATGTGTGTGTGTGTATATGTGTGTGTATGTGTGTGTGTATGTGTGTGTGTGTGTGTGTGTCTGTGTGTGTGTGTATATATATACATATATGTGTGTGTGTATATACATATGTGTGTGTATACATATGTGTGTGTGTATATGTGTGTGTGTGTATGTGTGTGTGTATATGTGTGTGTGTGTGTGTGTGTGTCTGTGTGTGTGTGTATGTGTGTGTGTGTGTGTGTGTGTGTGTGTGTGTGTGTATATACATATGTGTGAGGCCGTCTGGAGAAATATGGGGCTAACATTTGATACATGCCTATATGAAAACCAATATAGTCGAAATGAAAACCTGAAGAATGAAAGACCCCCCATGAAAATGCCCAAAGCCGAATGAACAGCAACAGTCCTCCTTTCCTTCCTTACCCTCCAAGCCCGATTTCCCTGCTCGCGTCCTCTTCTGAACTAGGCGTGTGCATGAGGGGGGACTTGATGTTCCCTGTTTCTACTTCTGTTGTTACACAGTGGGGAGCCACTGGGGCTCCAGAGAGGCCCGGTTCGCACTGAGGACACTTAGAGGACTGAGCTGCAGATGTGGAGGCCTCATAGGAGGGGCCGGGACACTGCCTGGTGGCTGGGGAAGCAGCGGGCTCATCTCGATTCTTCCCAGCTCTAGCCTCTTCCTGATTCGATCAGAGGCGTGTCTGAGCCCCCAGTCTGTCACCTCCATTACTGCGCATCTGCGGCAGAGTCTATGCAAGATCAAATGACGAAGAACCTCGGGCATCTTTCCAAAGAGTTGTTTGCTGTGGACTACTCTCTCCCCATGATCAGCCGGCATCTGAACTCCTGCAGTACCAGTGTGATGGAAGGGGTTTTGTAGGTCTTACTTGGTTAAAGTTTTGGGGTTATCTGACTGGTCATGATGGGATTCATGGAGTCCTTGTCAGACGGAGATGGAGAGGAGGATGGTCAAAGAAGAAGCTGTACTGATGAGTGGAGGGGGGGAGAGAAGGGAGGGGGGAGAGAAAAGAGGAGGACGAGGGAGGAAGGAGAGTATAGGGAAGGAGGGGGACGATAGGAGGAGGGGAGGGGAGGAGAAGGAAGAGGAGAAGAGACACAGAGACTGAAAAATTTGTAAGATACTATGCCACTGGTTTGAGACAGGGATGGAGCCACAAGCTAAGGGTGAAGCCAGCCAGCTTCTGAAAGCTTGGGAAGGCAAGGCACTGGGTTCTCCCCAGAGCGTCCGGAAGGAAAGAAACCCTGACAATACTTTAGCATTGCCCAGTGAGGTCAGTTTCAGACTTTTGAACACCCCTACCACCACCACCACCACACACACACACACACACAATGGAAAGAGGTCGAGGAGGCTGCCTGTGATCGTTACCATGGCAACAGCGAACTCATGTGGGGCTCTCACCGTCTCTGATGGAGAAGCTGTGGAGAAGGGCCAGGCCGTCAAACCAATGGTTGTACTTGCTATCCCCCACCGTGTGCATCCCAGGCCCATTGCGAAGCAGGGTCCCCTGCAGCCATGCTGGAATCTTGCCTGTTGAAAGATAAACTGTTGAGCCAGGCTGTGTTGGCACACGCCTTTAATCCCAGCACTTGGGAGGCAGAGGCAGGCGCATCTCTGTGAGTTTGAGGCTAGTGTGTTCAGTCGCCGGATTCCACGACTAAACTGAACATCACGACAACAACAACAAAGGCAGCGGAAAGGAGCTCAGTACATCATAGAGCGTGCTCATACTCATTGCCTGTCCATTTGCTCCGTGACCCTTTCTAGAAATGGTACACCAGGCCTGGTAGTTTGCTAGCACTGAGGATGACCAAGAAGCACAGAGACGACCCCTAGCTCATGTTGCCCACCATCCGTTAAGGAGATAGAAGAATCGATACTCCAAATGCCTAGCGAGAGGCGGTCCTGCAGCCCCGTGCTGTATGGAACAGAAGCGCCCTGCCTAGCTTAGAGCAGGGAAGTGCAGGCTTCCCGGAGCTGACATCCTGATAGAGTCTCGAGGGAGGACATTCGCCTCACCAAGGCACGAGAGAACACTCTAGAGGAAAGGGAGCTGGCTCAGTTGGTGAAATCCTTGCCACACGAGCATGAGGTCCTGAGCCTGGCTCCCAGAACCCATACAGAAAAGTCAGGTGTGATGGCACGTGCTTGTAATCCCAGTGCCGGGAACAGGGGCATCCCTGGGACTTGTTAGCCAGTTCAACCAAACTGGCAAATTCCAGGCCAGTGAGAGATCCTGCTTCAAATAAAAGGTAGATGGTATCTTGAGGAATGACACCTCAGGTTGACTATTGGCCTTGGTGTGTGTGTGGTTCAAAGGACAACTCTCAGGAGTCAGCTCTCTCCTTCTGCTATCTATGAAGAGCAAGCTGGAGAAGCAAGCCCGTAAGCAGCACCCCTCCATGGCCTGTGAGTTAGCTCCTGCCTCCAGGTTTCTAACCTATTTGAGTTCCTATTCTGACTTCCTTTGATGATGAATGGTGATGTGAAAGCGCAATTCAAATTAAATCCCACGTTGCTTTTGGTCATCACAGCAATAGCAACCCTGACTAAGACATCTGTCTTATGAAAAATCAAGAGAGGATCTGGAAAGATGGTTCAGTGGTTAAGAGCACACACTGCCCTTCCAGTTCCAGAGGATCTGAGTTCGATTCCCAGTACCTGCTGCAGCTCATAACCACCTGTAACTCCAACACTTCTGATCTTCCCAGACACCTATACTCACCTGCGCATACCCACACACAGATACAGGCACATACACATATTTAAAGATAATAAAAGCTTAAAAAATCTTGAGGGAAATATACTCAAATAATGTTATTTAAAATTTTTCTTTTATATTTTAATATTCATCTAAATGTACATAATTTAATGTATAAACATACATACATATATACACAGAGTTGTGGGTTGAACATTACCTTGATCATCATAGAAAATATACATAAAGGTTCCCAGCAACTTGTAAGGCAATTTCCCAGTTAGAAAACTCACTTGGGGGCCAGCGAAACAGCACAGCGGGTAAAGGCGCTTTCAGACAAGCCTGACAACTTGAGTTCAATCCCTGGGACCCACGTGGTGGGAAGAACCAAGTGCTGCAAGTTGTCCCTGGTCTCCCCCCTTGCACTGTGGCTGTTGGAGCATTCCCAGTGCTCTTCTGGAGACAGCGAGGACAGCTCACTTTCTCCTCGGAAACTGAGTTACCATTGTGTAAACACACCTAGTTTTTCACAGAGACCGTTTCTGGATCCTGGCTTATCTTGTTCCCATATACAGGGTTCCAGGCTTCCAAACGCAACTTATGAAACAGAAAGAAAGAGGCCCGTCTAAACACAGAGTCTCACCTGTCACTCTGGCCTGCACTGGCTCCAGCTGTTCTCTCTTATTCCTGCCAAATATTATCTCCATGGAACTGGTTGGGGGGCTGTGAGGAGGAGGTTGCGGAATAGACGTGATGTCCCGTGCGCTCAAGGTGTCCAGTCTTCCTGCCCTCTGTTCCTTGACATCTTCATCGCTCCCTCTACTCTCTCTCTCTCCCTCTGTTTCCTTCCTCTCTGTGCGTCAGCGTTTCTGCCTGCTGCCGGAAGCTGCCGGGTAATTTATACAACGATTGACCAAAGGT